>JAKVDI010000241.1:0-25607 GCA_022836835.1 Pythium insidiosum | reverse complement strand
ATGTTGGTGGCCACACGTATTGTACCGTCGTCCTGAACGACGTACCATGTCCTGTCCTATCCTATCCTGTCGAGTCGAAGGGTATCCGGTCCTGCGATGTTCCGTCTTGTCGTACCCTGTCTTTGCCCTCCCTGGTCTTCCGTTCCGTTCCGTTCCGTTCCCTTCCCTTCCCTTCCCGCTCGCGGTCGCGCTCGCCGCGGGTAGGAGGCGAGTGGGTCATCTGCTTCTGATGCGCGCACCACCGAGACTGGGATCGCGCTGCGAGTCACTGGTCGAGCTGCTTTTCAGCCTTCACTACCTCCATGTCTGCCTGTACCGTGTACGCACGCCGTGCATGTCCGAGTGAACTGGTCTGTTTGTGTCGGTGTATTACTGTGGGGTTCGACATCTGGACATCTGGGCACACCCACAGCCAGACTGCACAATGTGTCATGCATACAGTATACGTACTGGTGTGGATGCATACTCCGTGGTTGGTTCATGCAGCACAGTTCATTGGGCGTGTTGAATTGTAACTGGCGCGGGTTGGTTTGGGTCGGTTTGCTGCAAGTGTATAACAGTTCGTCCGAGTGTATTGTAATGAATTGTAGGTGTCGTGTTGGGGACGAGCTGCATGAGGGGGCGATGGTGCATGTAGATGTAGTCGCTTTACGTGAATGTGGTGTGTTGTGCACAAGGTGAGTGCGTTCTGTGATGGAAAGGAATGGAGCGTGGTCGGGGCGGGTGAGAAAGCGGTTGACAGAAGGCGGGGTTACCGGTCTTATGGTGTAATGGTTAGCACTCTGGACTTTGAATCCAGCGATCCGGGTTCGAGTCCCGGTAGGACCTCGTTTTTGCGCGCAGGCAACGGGCGAGGCAGTGCTAGGGAGCGACGATAGCGTGAGAAGCGTGTTGCGAGCGTGTGTGGCGCTGCAGTTGTAGCGCGGAGGAGGTAGGTCAAGTGCTGGTCTTATGGTGTAATGGTTAGCACTCTGGACTCTGAATCCAGCGATCCGGGTTCAAATCCCGGTAGGACCTCTTTTTGACAATTTACCACTTCATATACAACACACAGCATCGACCGCTCACCACTACTACACTCCACACACACGTACAAACACATCACACCTACTGAACCCACACCATCCCTCGTGACAGCCCATTCCATATGCATTATATGCATTATGGATCTGATCCACACATGTACTGTACCAACCATGCTACCACATCAACCAACGCACTCCACTTAGCTTAGCGGGATCGGGCTGGGTCAGTGACCCGACAACGTGCCACGTCGTCTTCTACGTTCACACGTATGCATGTATGTATGGTATGTTGGTGGCCACACGTATTGTACCGTCGTCCTGAACGACGTACCATGTCCTGTCCTATCCTATCCTGTCGAGTCGAAGGGTATCCGGTCCTGCGATGTTCCGTCTTGTCGTACCCTGTCTTTGCCCTCCCTGGTCTTCCGTTCCGTTCCGTTCCGTTCCCTTCCCTTCCCTTCCCGCTCGCGGTCGCGCTCGCCGCGGGTAGGAGGCGAGTGGGTCATCTGCTTCTGATGCGCGCACCACCGAGACTGGGATCGCGCTGCGAGTCACTGGTCGAGCTGCTTTTCAGCCTTCACTACCTCCATGTCTGCCTGTACCGTGTACGCACGCCGTGCATGTCCGAGTGAACTGGTCTGTTTGTGTCGGTGTATTACTGTGGGGTTCGACATCTGGACATCTGGGCACACCCACAGCCAGACTGCACAATGTGTCATGCATACAGTATACGTACTGGTGTGGATGCATACTCCGTGGTTGGTTCATGCAGCACAGTTCATTGGGCGTGTTGAATTGTAACTGGCGCGGGTTGGTTTGGGTCGGTTTGCTGCAAGTGTATAACAGTTCGTCCGAGTGTATTGTAATGAATTGTAGGTGTCGTGTTGGGGACGAGCTGCATGAGGGGGCGATGGTGCATGTAGATGTAGTCGCTTTACGTGAATGTGGTGTGTTGTGCACAAGGTGAGTGCGTTCTGTGATGGAAAGGAATGGAGCGTGGTCGGGGCGGGTGAGAAAGCGGTTGACAGAAGGCGGGGTTACCGGTCTTATGGTGTAATGGTTAGCACTCTGGACTTTGAATCCAGCGATCCGGGTTCGAGTCCCGGTAGGACCTCGTTTTTGCGCGCAGGCAACGGGCGAGGCAGTGCTAGGGAGCGACGATAGCGTGAGAAGCGTGTTGCGAGCGTGTGTGGCGCTGCAGTTGTAGCGCGGAGGAGGTAGGTCAAGTGCTGGTCTTATGGTGTAATGGTTAGCACTCTGGACTCTGAATCCAGCGATCCGGGTTCAAATCCCGGTAGGACCTCTTTTTGACAATTTACCACTTCATATACAACACACAGCATCGACCGCTCACCACTACTACACTCCACACACACGTACAAACACATCACACCTACTGAACCCACACCATCCCTCGTGACAGCCCATTCCATATGCATTATATGCATTATGGATCTGATCCACACATGTACTGTACCAACCATGCTACCACATCAACCAACGCACTCCACTTAGCTTAGCGGGATCGGGCTGGGTCAGTGACCCGACAACGTGCCACGTCGTCTTCTACGTTCACACGTATGCATGTATGTATGGTATGTTGGTGGCCACACGTATTGTACCGTCGTCCTGAACGACGTACCATGTCCTGTCCTATCCTATCCTGTCGAGTCGAAGGGTATCCGGTCCTGCGATGTTCCGTCTTGTCGTACCCTGTCTTTGCCCTCCCTGGTCTTCCGTTCCGTTCCGTTCCGTTCCCTTCCCTTCCCTTCCCTTCCCGCTCGCGGTCGCGCTCGCCGCGGGTAGGAGGCGAGTGGGTCATCTGCTTCTGATGCGCGCACCACCGAGACTGGGATCGCGCTGCGAGTCACTGGTCGAGCTGCTTTTCAGCCTTCACTACCTCCATGTCTGCCTGTACCGTGTACGCACGCCGTGCATGTCCGAGTGAACTGGTCTGTTTGTGTCGGTGTATTACTGTGGGGTTCGACATCTGGACATCTGGGCACACCCACAGCCAGACTGCACAATGTGTCATGCATACAGTATACGTACTGGTGTGGATGCATACTCCGTGGTTGGTTCATGCAGCACAGTTCATTGGGCGTGTTGAATTGTAACTGGCGCGGGTTGGTTTGGGTCGGTTTGCTGCAAGTGTATAACAGTTCGTCCGAGTGTATTGTAATGAATTGTAGGTGTCGTGTTGGGGACGAGCTGCATGAGGGGGCGATGGTGCATGTAGATGTAGTCGCTTTACGTGAATGTGGTGTGTTGTGCACAAGGTGAGTGCGTTCTGTGATGGAAAGGAATGGAGCGTGGTCGGGGCGGGTGAGAAAGCGGTTGACAGAAGGCGGGGTTACCGGTCTTATGGTGTAATGGTTAGCACTCTGGACTTTGAATCCAGCGATCCGGGTTCGAGTCCCGGTAGGACCTCGTTTTTGCGCGCAGGCAACGGGCGAGGCAGTGCTAGGGAGCGACGATAGCGTGAGAAGCGTGTTGCGAGCGTGTGTGGCGCTGCAGTTGTAGCGCGGAGGAGGTAGGTCAAGTGCTGGTCTTATGGTGTAATGGTTAGCACTCTGGACTCTGAATCCAGCGATCCGGGTTCAAATCCCGGTAGGACCTCTTTTTGACAATTTACCACTTCATATACAACACACAGCATCGACCGCTCACCACTACTACACTCCACACACACGTACAAACACATCACACCTACTGAACCCACACCATCCCTCGTGACAGCCCATTCCATATGCATTATATGCATTATGGATCTGATCCACACATGTACTGTACCAACCATGCTACCACATCAACCAACGCACTCCACTTAGCTTAGCGGGATCGGGCTGGGTCAGTGACCCGACAACGTGCCACGTCGTCTTCTACGTTCACACGTATGCATGTATGTATGGTATGTTGGTGGCCACACGTATTGTACCGTCGTCCTGAACGACGTACCATGTCCTGTCCTATCCTATCCTGTCGAGTCGAAGGGTATCCGGTCCTGCGATGTTCCGTCTTGTCGTACCCTGTCTTTGCCCTCCCTGGTCTTCCGTTCCGTTCCGTTCCGTTCCCTTCCCTTCCCTTCCCGCTCGCGGTCGCGCTCGCCGCGGGTAGGAGGCGAGTGGGTCATCTGCTTCTGATGCGCGCACCACCGAGACTGGGATCGCGCTGCGAGTCACTGGTCGAGCTGCTTTTCAGCCTTCACTACCTCCATGTCTGCCTGTACCGTGTACGCACGCCGTGCATGTCCGAGTGAACTGGTCTGTTTGTGTCGGTGTATTACTGTGGGGTTCGACATCTGGACATCTGGGCACACCCACAGCCAGACTGCACAATGTGTCATGCATACAGTATACGTACTGGTGTGGATGCATACTCCGTGGTTGGTTCATGCAGCACAGTTCATTGGGCGTGTTGAATTGTAACTGGCGCGGGTTGGTTTGGGTCGGTTTGCTGCAAGTGTATAACAGTTCGTCCGAGTGTATTGTAATGAATTGTAGGTGTCGTGTTGGGGACGAGCTGCATGAGGGGGCGATGGTGCATGTAGATGTAGTCGCTTTACGTGAATGTGGTGTGTTGTGCACAAGGTGAGTGCGTTCTGTGATGGAAAGGAATGGAGCGTGGTCGGGGCGGGTGAGAAAGCGGTTGACAGAAGGCGGGGTTACCGGTCTTATGGTGTAATGGTTAGCACTCTGGACTTTGAATCCAGCGATCCGGGTTCGAGTCCCGGTAGGACCTCGTTTTTGCGCGCAGGCAACGGGCGAGGCAGTGCTAGGGAGCGACGATAGCGTGAGAAGCGTGTTGCGAGCGTGTGTGGCGCTGCAGTTGTAGCGCGGAGGAGGTAGGTCAAGTGCTGGTCTTATGGTGTAATGGTTAGCACTCTGGACTCTGAATCCAGCGATCCGGGTTCAAATCCCGGTAGGACCTCTTTTTGACAATTTACCACTTCATATACAACACACAGCATCGACCGCTCACCACTACTACACTCCACACACACGTACAAACACATCACACCTACTGAACCCACACCATCCCTCGTGACAGCCCATTCCATATGCATTATATGCATTATGGATCTGATCCACACATGTACTGTACCAACCATGCTACCACATCAACCAACGCACTCCACTTAGCTTAGCGGGATCGGGCTGGGTCAGTGACCCGACAACGTGCCACGTCGTCTTCTACGTTCACACGTATGCATGTATGTATGGTATGTTGGTGGCCACACGTATTGTACCGTCGTCCTGAACGACGTACCATGTCCTGTCCTATCCTATCCTGTCGAGTCGAAGGGTATCCGGTCCTGCGATGTTCCGTCTTGTCGTACCCTGTCTTTGCCCTCCCTGGTCTTCCGTTCCGTTCCGTTCCGTTCCCTTCCCTTCCCTTCCCGCTCGCGGTCGCGCTCGCCGCGGGTAGGAGGCGAGTGGGTCATCTGCTTCTGATGCGCGCACCACCGAGACTGGGATCGCGCTGCGAGTCACTGGTCGAGCTGCTTTTCAGCCTTCACTACCTCCATGTCTGCCTGTACCGTGTACGCACGCCGTGCATGTCCGAGTGAACTGGTCTGTTTGTGTCGGTGTATTACTGTGGGGTTCGACATCTGGACATCTGGGCACACCCACAGCCAGACTGCACAATGTGTCATGCATACAGTATACGTACTGGTGTGGATGCATACTCCGTGGTTGGTTCATGCAGCACAGTTCATTGGGCGTGTTGAATTGTAACTGGCGCGGGTTGGTTTGGGTCGGTTTGCTGCAAGTGTATAACAGTTCGTCCGAGTGTATTGTAATGAATTGTAGGTGTCGTGTTGGGGACGAGCTGCATGAGGGGGCGATGGTGCATGTAGATGTAGTCGCTTTACGTGAATGTGGTGTGTTGTGCACAAGGTGAGTGCGTTCTGTGATGGAAAGGAATGGAGCGTGGTCGGGGCGGGTGAGAAAGCGGTTGACAGAAGGCGGGGTTACCGGTCTTATGGTGTAATGGTTAGCACTCTGGACTTTGAATCCAGCGATCCGGGTTCGAGTCCCGGTAGGACCTCGTTTTTGCGCGCAGGCAACGGGCGAGGCAGTGCTAGGGAGCGACGATAGCGTGAGAAGCGTGTTGCGAGCGTGTGTGGCGCTGCAGTTGTAGCGCGGAGGAGGTAGGTCAAGTGCTGGTCTTATGGTGTAATGGTTAGCACTCTGGACTCTGAATCCAGCGATCCGGGTTCAAATCCCGGTAGGACCTCTTTTTGACAATTTACCACTTCATATACAACACACAGCATCGACCGCTCACCACTACTACACTCCACACACACGTACAAACACATCACACCTACTGAACCCACACCATCCCTCGTGACAGCCCATTCCATATGCATTATATGCATTATGGATCTGATCCACACATGTACTGTACCAACCATGCTACCACATCAACCAACGCACTCCACTTAGCTTAGCGGGATCGGGCTGGGTCAGTGACCCGACAACGTGCCACGTCGTCTTCTACGTTCACACGTATGCATGTATGTATGGTATGTTGGTGGCCACACGTATTGTACCGTCGTCCTGAACGACGTACCATGTCCTGTCCTATCCTATCCTGTCGAGTCGAAGGGTATCCGGTCCTGCGATGTTCCGTCTTGTCGTACCCTGTCTTTGCCCTCCCTGGTCTTCCGTTCCGTTCCGTTCCGTTCCTTCCCTTCCCTTCCCTTCCCGCTCGCGGTCGCGCTCGCCGCGGGTAGGAGGCGAGTGGGTCATCTGCTTCTGATGCGCGCACCACCGAGACTGGGATCGCGCTGCGAGTCACTGGTCGAGCTGCTTTTCAGCCTTCACTACCTCCATGTCTGCCTGTACCGTGTACGCACGCCGTGCATGTCCGAGTGAACTGGTCTGTTTGTGTCGGTGTATTACTGTGGGGTTCGACATCTGGACATCTGGGCACACCCACAGCCAGACTGCACAATGTGTCATGCATACAGTATACGTACTGGTGTGGATGCATACTCCGTGGTTGGTTCATGCAGCACAGTTCATTGGGCGTGTTGAATTGTAACTGGCGCGGGTTGGTTTGGGTCGGTTTGCTGCAAGTGTATAACAGTTCGTCCGAGTGTATTGTAATGAATTGTAGGTGTCGTGTTGGGGACGAGCTGCATGAGGGGGCGATGGTGCATGTAGATGTAGTCGCTTTACGTGAATGTGGTGTGTTGTGCACAAGGTGAGTGCGTTCTGTGATGGAAAGGAATGGAGCGTGGTCGGGGCGGGTGAGAAAGCGGTTGACAGAAGGCGGGGTTACCGGTCTTATGGTGTAATGGTTAGCACTCTGGACTTTGAATCCAGCGATCCGGGTTCGAGTCCCGGTAGGACCTCGTTTTTGCGCGCAGGCAACGGGCGAGGCAGTGCTAGGGAGCGACGATAGCGTGAGAAGCGTGTTGCGAGCGTGTGTGGCGCTGCAGTTGTAGCGCGGAGGAGGTAGGTCAAGTGCTGGTCTTATGGTGTAATGGTTAGCACTCTGGACTCTGAATCCAGCGATCCGGGTTCAAATCCCGGTAGGACCTCTTTTTGACAATTTACCACTTCATATACAACACACAGCATCGACCGCTCACCACTACTACACTCCACACACACGTACAAACACATCACACCTACTGAACCCACACCATCCCTCGTGACAGCCCATTCCATATGCATTATATGCATTATGGATCTGATCCACACATGTACTGTACCAACCATGCTACCACATCAACCAACGCACTCCACTTAGCTTAGCGGGATCGGGCTGGGTCAGTGACCCGACAACGTGCCACGTCGTCTTCTACGTTCACACGTATGCATGTATGTATGGTATGTTGGTGGCCACACGTATTGTACCGTCGTCCTGAACGACGTACCATGTCCTGTCCTATCCTATCCTGTCGAGTCGAAGGGTATCCGGTCCTGCGATGTTCCGTCTTGTCGTACCCTGTCTTTGCCCTCCCTGGTCTTCCGTTCCGTTCCGTTCCGTTCCCTTCCCTTCCTCCCGCTCGCGGTCGCGCTCGCCGCGGGTAGGAGGCGAGTGGGTCATCTGCTTCTGATGCGCGCACCACCGAGACTGGGATCGCGCTGCGAGTCACTGGTCGAGCTGCTTTTCAGCCTTCACTACCTCCATGTCTGCCTGTACCGTGTACGCACGCCGTGCATGTCCGAGTGAACTGGTCTGTTTGTGTCGGTGTATTACTGTGGGGTTCGACATCTGGACATCTGGGCACACCCACAGCCAGACTGCACAATGTGTCATGCATACAGTATACGTACTGGTGTGGATGCATACTCCGTGTTGGTTCATGCAGCACAGTTCATTGGGCGTGTTGAATTGTAACTGGCGCGGGTTGGTTTGGGTCGGTTTGCTGCAAGTGTATAACAGTTCGTCCGAGTGTATTGTAATGAATTGTAGGTGTCGTGTTGGGGACGAGCTGCATGAGGGGGCGATGGTGCATGTAGATGTAGTCGCTTTACGTGAATGTGGTGTGTTGTGCACAAGGTGAGTGCGTTCTGTGATGGAAAGGAATGGAGCGTGTGTCGGGGCGGGTGAGAAAGCGGTTGACAGAGGCGGGTTACCGGTCTTATGGTGTAATGGTTAGCACTCTGGACTTTGAATCCAGCGATCCGGGTTCGAGTCCCGGTAGGACCTCGTTTTTGCGCGCAGGCAACGGGCGAGGCAGTGCTAGGGAGCGACGATAGCGTGAGAAGCGTGTTGCGAGCGTGTGTGGCGCTGCAGTTGTAGCGCGGAGGAGGTAGGTCAAGTGCTGGTCTTATGGTGTAATGGTTAGCACTCTGGACTCTGAATCCAGCGATCCGGGTTCAAATCCCGGTAGGACCTCTTTTTGACAATTTACCACTTCATATACAACACACAGCATCGACCGCTCACCACTACTACACTCCACACACACGTACAAACACATCACACCTACTGAACCCACACCATCCCTCGTGACAGCCCATTCCATATGCATTATATGCATTATGGATCTGATCCACACATGTACTGTACCAACCATGCTACCACATCAACCAACGCACTCCACTTAGCTTAGCGGGATCGGGCTGGGTCAGTGACCCGACAACGTGCCACGTCGTCTTCTACGTTCACACGTATGCATGTATGTATGGTATGTTTGTGGCCACACGTATTGTACCGTCGTCCTGAACGACGTACCATGTCCTGTCCTATCCTATCCTGTCGAGTCGAAGGGTATCCGGTCCTGCGATGTTCCGTCTTGTCGTACCCTGTCTTTGCCCTCCCTGGTCTTCCGTTCCGTTCCGTTCCGTTCCGTTCCCTTCCCTTCCCTTCCCGCTCGCGGTCGCGCTCGCCGCGGGTAGGAGGCGAGTGGGTCATCTGCTTCTGATGCGCGCACCACCGAGACGATCGCGCTGCGAGTCACTGGTCGAGCTGCTTTTCAGCCTTCACTACCTCCATGTCTGCCTGTACCGTGTACGCACGCCGTGCATGTCCGAGTGAACTGGTCTGTTTGTGTCGGTGTATTACTGTGGGGTTCGACATCTGGACATCTGGGCACACCCACAGCCAGACTGCACAATGTGTCATGCATACAGTATACGTACTGGTGTGGATGCATACTCCGTGGTTGGTTCATGCAGCACAGTTCATTGGGCGTGTTGAATTGTAACTGGCGCGGGTTGGTTTGGGTCGGTTTGCTGCAAGTGTATAACAGTTCGTCCGAGTGTATTGTAATGAATTGTAGGTGTCGTGTTGGGGACGAGCTGCATGAGGGGGCGATGGTGCATTAGATGTAGTCGCTTTACGTGAATGTGGTGTGTTGTGCACAAGGTGAGTGCGTTCTGTGATGGAAAGGAATGGAGCGTGGTCGGGGCGGGTGAGAAAGCGGTTGACAGAAGGCGGGGTTACCGGTCTTATGGTGTAATGGTTAGCACTCTGGACTTTGAATCCAGCGATCCGGGTTCGAGTCCCGGTAGGACCTCGTTTTTTGCGCGCAGGCAACGGCGAGGCAGTGCTAGGGAGCGACGATAGCGTGAGAAGCGTGTTGCGAGCGTGTGTGGCGCTGCAGTTGTAGCGCGGAGGAGGTAGGTCAAGTGCTGGTCTTATGGTGTAATGGTTAGCACTCTGGACTCTGAATCCAGCGATCCGGGTTCAAATCCGGTAGGACCTCTTTTGACAATTTACCACTTCATATACAACACACAGCATCGACCGCTCACCACTACTACACTCCACACACACGTACAAACACATCACACCTACTGAACCCACACCATCCCTCGTGACAGCCCATTCCATATGCATTATATGCATTATGGATCTGATCCACACATGTACTGTACCAACCATGCTACCACATCAACCAACGCACTCCACTTAGCTTAGCGGATCGGGCTGGGTCAGTGACCCGACAACGTGCCACGTCGTCTTCTACGTTCACACGTATGCATGTATGTATGGTATGTTGGTGGCCACACGTATTGTACCGTCGTCCTGAACGACGTACCATGTCCTGTCCTATCCTATCCTGTCGAGTCGAAGGGTATCCGGTCCTGCGATGTTCCGTCTTGTCGTACCCTGTCTTTGCCCTCCCTGGTCTTCCGTTCCGTCCGTTCCGTTCCCTTCCCTTCCCTTCCCGCTCGCGGTCGCGCTCGCCGCGGGTAGGAGGCGAGTGGGTCATCTGCTTCTGATGCGCGCACCACCGAGACTGGGATCGCGCTGCGAGTCACTGGTCGAGCTGCTTTTCAGACTTCACTACCTCCATGTCTGCCTGTACCGTGTACGCACGCCGTGCATGTCCGAGTGAACTGGTCTGTTTGTGTCGGTGTATTACTGTGGGGTTCGACATCTGGACATCTGGGCACACCCACAGCCAGACTGCACAATGTGTCATGCATACAGTATACGTACTGGTGTGGATGCATACTCCGTGGTTGGTTCATGCAGCACAGTTCATTGGGCGTGTTGAATTGTAACTGGCGCGGGTTGGTTTGGGTCGGTTTGCTGCAAGTGTATAACAGTTCGTCCGAGTGTATTGTAATGAATTGTAGTGTCGTGTTGGGGACGAGCTGCATGAGGGGGCGATGGTGCATGTAGATGTAGTCGCTTTACGTGAATGTGGTGTGTTGTGCACAAGGTGAGTGCGTTCTGTGATGGAAAGGAATGGAGCGTGGTCGGGGCGGGTGAGAAACCGGTTGACAGAAGGCGGGGTTACCGGTCTTATGGTGTAATGGTTAGCACTCTGGACTTTGAATCCAGCGATCCGGGTTCGAGTCCCGGTAGACCTCGTTTTTGCGCGCAGGCAACGGGCGAGGCAGTGCTAGGGAGCGACGATAGCGTGAGAAGCGTGTTGCGAGCGTGTGTGGCGCTGCAGTTGTAGCGCGGAGGAGGTAGGTCAAGTGCTGGTCTTATGGTGTAATGGTTAGCACTCTGGACTCTGAATCCAGCGATCCGGGTTCAAATCCCGGTAGGACCTCTTTTTGACAATTTACCACTTCATATACAACACACAGCATCGACCGCTCACCACTACTACACTCCACACACACGTACAAACACATCACACCAACTGAACCCACACCATCCCTCGTGACAGCCCATTCCATATGCATTATATGCATTATGGATCTGATCCACACATGTACTGTACCAACCATGCTACCACATCAACCAACGCACTCCACTTAGCTTAGCGGGATCGGGCTGGGTCAGTGACCCGACAACGTGCCACGTCGTCTTCTACGTTCACACGTATGCATGTATGTATGGTATGTTGGTGGCCACACGTATTGTACCGTCGTCCTGAACGACGTACCATGTCCTGTCCTATCCTATCCTGTCGAGTCGAAGGGTATCCGGTCCTGCGATGTTCCGTCTTGTCGTACCCTGTCTTTGCCCTCCCTGGTCTTCCGTTCCGTTCCGTTCCGTTCCGTTCCCTTCCCTTCCCTTCCCTCGCGGTCGCGCTCGCCGCGGGTAGGAGGCGAGTGGGTCATCTGCTTCTGATGCGCGCACCACCGAGACTGGGATCGCGCTGCGAGTCACTGGTCGAGCTGCTTTTCAGCCTTCACTACCTCCATGTCTGCCTGTACCGTGTACGCACGCCGTGCATGTCCGAGTGAACTGGTCTGTTTGTGTCGGTGTATTACTGTGGGGTTCGACATCTGGACATCTGGGCACACCACAGCCAGACTGCACAATGTGTCATGCATACAGTATACGTACTGGTGTGGATGCATACTCCGTGGTTGGTTCATGCAGCACAGTTCATTGGGCGTGTTGAATTGTAACTGGCGCGGGTTGGTTTGGGTCGGTTTGCTGCAAGTGTATAACAGTTCGTCCGAGTGTATTGTAATGAATTGTAGGTGTCGTGTTGGGGACGAGCTGCATGAGGGGGCGATGGTGCATGTAGATGTAGTCGCTTTACGTGAATGTGGTGTGTTGTGCACAAGGTGAGTGCGTTCTGTGATGGAAAGGAATGGAGCGTGGTCGGGGCGGGTGAGAAACCGGTTGACAGAAGGCGGGGTTACCGGTCTTATGGTGTAATGGTTAGCACTCTGGACTTTGAATCCAGCGATCCGGGTTCGAGTCCCGGTAGGACCTCGTTTTTGCGCGCAGGCAACGGGCGAGGCAGTGCTAGGGAGCGACGATAGCGTGAGAAGCGTGTTGCGAGCGTGTGTGGCGCTGCAGTTGTAGCGCGGAGGAGGTAGGTCAAGTGCTGGTCTTATGGTGTAATAGATAACGAAATCAGTTAAGGAAAACCGTAAGAAACGACCGCATGATATCCCGGACATCTTAGTAACGTATGAAATGACGCCAAAATTTCGAATTCACCGCAATTTCTCAAAAACACCTGGCAACTGCGAATATTCTTGGCATTCACGAACATTCCGACAACATTCAAACAAGTACGATAACCAATCAGAGATGGATGTCAACTCATTCACCCAGCTCATTCACATGTCACAAAATGTCACTATTTGGAGAAACCGGTGGACAGCAACGTACCGACCGCATGCGGACAGGAGGAAGTCGACCGCCATCTTGCTGCTCAGTCAGCAACTGACCGCCAAGCAATTGGCGTATTGAGGGGGGCGCTGAAAAGTGCTTAGCAGGGTATGTCGCTGATTCACGAAGAACTGTGATCGGTTAATTCCCCGTTGTTTGACTCGCGAACATGCATCGTATCGATTCTTTCGTTACCACATGCAACTACCATCGTAGCTTAACGGAAAAGCTCCTTCGGGAAGACGAGGGTTCGACTCCCTCCGATGGTCTCAATATGGCTCCATGGCCTCTCGACGACGCGACCGACCATGCACTCTGCTTGGTCGTTCTTGACCAAGCCTCTCAGCCCTGATGCGCGCAGCTCGACGACGACGGTAAGCAGCTTGAGATGACGCACGCTTGTTGGCTTGATCTTCCCCCTGCGCGTAGTACTTCGCCAAAGCCGACCGATAGAAGTCCCCGTCCGGTGCACGAAGCGGCATCAACGACACATGAAAGTTGGTAAGTGCGAATGCGATCGTCGATAGCATGTCGAACGAGCCGTGTCCCCAGGTATACGTCGAGCGACAGACTTTCCACAACGACAGACACGGCCGAAGAAGTTTTCGACGAGGACTCTGTCCGACGACACTCGCACGTTTCGCTGAAGATCATCAGCCGTCAACACCCCACCGGTCGGTTTCTTCTTCGGTTGAATCGCTCTGACGATACTCGTTGCTCCTTGGTATCCTTTGTCTGTGAGTACCGCCCACGAGTCTCTGTAGCTCTCGCTGCCTTCACCATTGTCTTCTCGTAGCACCTCCGCTTCCGTCTTCTTCAGCATCGCTCGGTGGACGTCGACACGCTCAGCGAAGATCGTGAAGTCGGATACAGCTCCGGGGTAGTGCCACGATAAGTCGACACACACACCCGGGTACGCGACCGACGCTTCGAGTTTGATCCCGTACTGCTTGTGCTTGCCGGAGAAGTAGCGCTTCTGCTCGTCAAACCTTCCGCTCGGGCGATGGGAGGGCTGGAACTTGTCCACGTTGCGTAGAGCGCATATGGGTAGTTGCTGAATAGATTGTTTTCAACGCGTTGCTCGCTCATGGTGACTGGCTTGATGAAACGCTCGCGGAGTGGTTTCTCGATGATAGAGAACATCTTCATCGTCATCTTCTCAAACGTGCTTGTTTTCATACCGAAGTCTAGCGCATGCTTGTCCCATGTGCTGTAGAACTTGAGCACACACAGCGCCATGAGAAAGGCATCCTTCGGCTTCACACGACACTTCTTGCCGCGTCCGGTCGTCCACTTGACTACAACAGCTTGTTCCACAACGGCCCAAAGCGCATGGAACTCCGCGTCAGTAAAGTTTGTGAGCGAGGCAATCGCACTACTTCCGCCTTGCATGAAGATGTCGTCGTAGACTGGATTTGCCGAGTCATCGCGTGTCTCGGCCTCGAGCACGAGCGATTCGAATTCTTGAGCACATGCCTCCATGTTGGCGATGTCTTCAGCTCGTTCCTCTTCGAGCCGGGCGAGGGTAGCGACGATATTCATCTTGTCTGCGCAGTGCTTGTAGGTTGGGGTAAGTTGGTTAATGAGCTCGTGAAAAGCGTGCTCTTCGTGACTTCATGCCGTCTTTCATGCGTTCGCGCGCACTTTTGGCGGGAAGGTCCACAACACAGCATCTCCAACTGCAATGTGTATTTACATGGATCTTATTGGATATATCGTTGTCACTGATGTGGTACACCTTAACTGGAAGTGTGAACTAATGGTTAGCACTCTGGACTCTGAATCCAGCGATCCGGGTTCAAATCCCGGTAGGACCTCTTTTTGACAATTTACCACTTCATATACAACACACAGCATCGACCGCTCACCACTACTACACTCCACACACACGTACAAACACATCACACCTACTGAACCCACACCATCCCTCGTGACAGCCCATTCCATATGCATTATATGCATTATGGATCTGATCCACACATGTACTGTACCAACCATGCTACCACATCAACCAACGCACTCCACTTAGCTTAGCGGGATCGGGCTGGGTCAGTGACCCGACAACGTGCCACGTCGTCTTCTACGTTCACACGTATGCATGTATGTATGGTATGTTGGTGGCCACACGTATTGTACCGTCGTCCTGAACGACGTACCATGTCCTGTCCTATCCTATCCTGTCGAGTCGAAGGGTATCCGGTCCTGCGATGTTCCGTCTTGTCGTACCCTGTCTTTGCCCTCCCTGGTCTTCCGTTCCGTTCCGTTCCGTTCCGTTCCCTTCCCTTCCCTTCCCGCTCGCGGTCGCGCTCGCCGCGGGTAGGAGGCGAGTGGGTCATCTGCTTCTGATGCGCGCACCACCGAGACTGGGATCGCGCTGCGAGTCACTGGTCGAGCTGCTTTTCAGCCTTCACTACCTCCATGTCTGCCTGTACCGTGTACGCACGCCGTGCATGTCCGAGTGAACTGGTCTGTTTGTGTCGGTGTATTACTGTGGGGTTCGACATCTGGACATCTGGGCACACCCACAGCCAGACTGCACAATGTGTCATGCATACAGTATACGTACTGGTGTGGATGCATACTCCGTGGTTGGTTCATGCAGCACAGTTCATTGGGCGTGTTGAATTGTAACTGGCGCGGGTTGGTTTGGGTCGGTTTGCTGCAAGTGTATAACAGTTCGTCCGAGTGTATTGTAATGAATTGTAGGTGTCGTGTTGGGGACGAGCTGCATGAGGGGGCGATGGTGCATGTAGATGTAGTCGCTTTACGTGAATGTGGTGTGTTGTGCACAAGGTGAGTGCGTTCTGTGATGGAAAGGAATGGAGCGTGGTCGGGGCGGGTGAGAAAGCGGTTGACAGAAGGCGGGGTTACCGGTCTTATGGTGTAATGGTTAGCACTCTGGACTTTGAATCCAGCGATCCGGGTTCGAGTCCCGGTAGGACCTCGTTTTTGCGCGCAGGCAACGGGCGAGGCAGTGCTAGGGAGCGACGATAGCGTGAGAAGCGTGTTGCGAGCGTGTGTGGCGCTGCAGTTGTAGCGCGGAGGAGGTAGGTCAAGTGCTGGTCTTATGGTGTAATGGTTAGCACTCTGGACTCTGAATCCAGCGATCCGGGTTCAAATCCCGGTAGGACCTCTTTTTGACAATTTACCACTTCATATACAACACACAGCATCGACCGCTCACCACTACTACACTCCACACACACGTACAAACACATCACACCTACTGAACCCACACCATCCCTCGTGACAGCCCATTCCATATGCATTATATGCATTATGGATCTGATCCACACATGTACTGTACCAACCATGCTACCACATCAACCAACGCACTCCACTTAGCTTAGCGGGATCGGGCTGGGTCAGTGACCCGACAACGTGCCACGTCGTCTTCTACGTTCACACGTATGCATGTATGTATGGTATGTTGGTGGCCACACGTATTGTACCGTCGTCCTGAACGACGTACCATGTCCTGTCCTATCCTATCCTGTCGAGTCGAAGGGTATCCGGTCCTGCGATGTTCCGTCTTGTCGTACCCTGTCTTTGCCCTCCCTGGTCTTCCGTTCCGTTCCGTTCCGTTCCGTTCCCTTCCCTTCCCTTCCCGCTCGCGGTCGCGCTCGCCGCGGGTAGGAGGCGAGTGGGTCATCTGCTTCTGATGCGCGCACCACCGAGACTGGGATCGCGCTGCGAGTCACTGGTCGAGCTGCTTTTCAGCCTTCACTACCTCCATGTCTGCCTGTACCGTGTACGCACGCCGTGCATGTCCGAGTGAACTGGTCTGTTTGTGTCGGTGTATTACTGTGGGGTTCGACATCTGGACATCTGGGCACACCCACAGCCAGACTGCACAATGTGTCATGCATACAGTATACGTACTGGTGTGGATGCATACTCCGTGGTTGGTTCATGCAGCACAGTTCATTGGGCGTGTTGAATTGTAACTGGCGCGGGTTGGTTTGGGTCGGTTTGCTGCAAGTGTATAACAGTTCGTCCGAGTGTATTGTAATGAATTGTAGGTGTCGTGTTGGGGACGAGCTGCATGAGGGGGCGATGGTGCATGTAGATGTAGTCGCTTTACGTGAATGTGGTGTGTTGTGCACAAGGTGAGTGCGTTCTGTGATGGAAAGGAATGGAGCGTGGTCGGGGCGGGTGAGAAAGCGGTTGACAGAAGGCGGGGTTACCGGTCTTATGGTGTAATGGTTAGCACTCTGGACTTTGAATCCAGCGATCCGGGTTCGAGTCCCGGTAGGACCTCGTTTTTGCGCGCAGGCAACGGGCGAGGCAGTGCTAGGGAGCGACGATAGCGTGAGAAGCGTGTTGCGAGCGTGTGTGGCGCTGCAGTTGTAGCGCGGAGGAGGTAGGTCAAGTGCTGGTCTTATGGTGTAATGGTTAGCACTCTGGACTCTGAATCCAGCGATCCGGGTTCAAATCCCGGTAGGACCTCTTTTTGACAATTTACCACTTCATATACAACACACAGCATCGACCGCTCACCACTACTACACTCCACACACACGTACAAACACATCACACCTACTGAACCCACACCATCCCTCGTGACAGCCCATTCCATATGCATTATATGCATTATGGATCTGATCCACACATGTACTGTACCAACCATGCTACCACATCAACCAACGCACTCCACTTAGCTTAGCGGGATCGGGCTGGGTCAGTGACCCGACAACGTGCCACGTCGTCTTCTACGTTCACACGTATGCATGTATGTATGGTATGTTGGTGGCCACACGTATTGTACCGTCGTCCTGAACGACGTACCATGTCCTGTCCTATCCTATCCTGTCGAGTCGAAGGGTATCCGGTCCTGCGATGTTCCGTCTTGTCGTACCCTGTCTTTGCCCTCCCTGGTCTTCCGTTCCGTTCCGTTCCGTTCCCTTCCCTTCCCTTCCCGCTCGCGGTCGCGCTCGCCGCGGGTAGGAGGCGAGTGGGTCATCTGCTTCTGATGCGCGCACCACCGAGACTGGGATCGCGCTGCGAGTCACTGGTCGAGCTGCTTTTCAGCCTTCACTACCTCCATGTCTGCCTGTACCGTGTACGCACGCCGTGCATGTCCGAGTGAACTGGTCTGTTTGTGTCGGTGTATTACTGTGGGGTTCGACATCTGGACATCTGGGCACACCCACAGCCAGACTGCACAATGTGTCATGCATACAGTATACGTACTGGTGTGGATGCATACTCCGTGGTTGGTTCATGCAGCACAGTTCATTGGGCGTGTTGAATTGTAACTGGCGCGGGTTGGTTTGGGTCGGTTTGCTGCAAGTGTATAACAGTTCGTCCGAGTGTATTGTAATGAATTGTAGGTGTCGTGTTGGGGACGAGCTGCATGAGGGGGCGATGGTGCATGTAGATGTAGTCGCTTTACGTGAATGTGGTGTGTTGTGCACAAGGTGAGTGCGTTCTGTGATGGAAAGGAATGGAGCGTGGTCGGGGCGGGTGAGAAAGCGGTTGACAGAAGGCGGGGTTACCGGTCTTATGGTGTAATGGTTAGCACTCTGGACTTTGAATCCAGCGATCCGGGTTCGAGTCCCGGTAGGACCTCGTTTTTGCGCGCAGGCAACGGGCGAGGCAGTGCTAGGGAGCGACGATAGCGTGAGAAGCGTGTTGCGAGCGTGTGTGGCGCTGCAGTTGTAGCGCGGAGGAGGTAGGTCAAGTGCTGGTCTTATGGTGTAATGGTTAGCACTCTGGACTCTGAATCCAGCGATCCGGGTTCAAATCCCGGTAGGACCTCTTTTTGACAATTTACCACTTCATATACAACACACAGCATCGACCGCTCACCACTACTACACTCCACACACACGTACAAACACATCACACCTACTGAACCCACACCATCCCTCGTGACAGCCCATTCCATATGCATTATATGCATTATGGATCTGATCCACACATGTACTGTACCAACCATGCTACCACATCAACCAACGCACTCCACTTAGCTTAGCGGGATCGGGCTGGGTCAGTGACCCGACAACGTGCCACGTCGTCTTCTACGTTCACACGTATGCATGTATGTATGGTATGTTGGTGGCCACACGTATTGTACCGTCGTCCTGAACGACGTACCATGTCCTGTCCTATCCTATCCTGTCGAGTCGAAGGGTATCCGGTCCTGCGATGTTCCGTCTTGTCGTACCCTGTCTTTGCCCTCCCTGGTCTTCCGTTCCGTTCCGTTCCGTTCCCTTCCCTTCCCTTCCCGCTCGCGGTCGCGCTCGCCGCGGGTAGGAGGCGAGTGGGTCATCTGCTTCTGATGCGCGCACCACCGAGACTGGGATCGCGCTGCGAGTCACTGGTCGAGCTGCTTTTCAGCCTTCACTACCTCCATGTCTGCCTGTACCGTGTACGCACGCCGTGCATGTCCGAGTGAACTGGTCTGTTTGTGTCGGTGTATTACTGTGGGGTTCGACATCTGGACATCTGGGCACACCCACAGCCAGACTGCACAATGTGTCATGCATACAGTATACGTACTGGTGTGGATGCATACTCCGTGGTTGGTTCATGCAGCACAGTTCATTGGGCGTGTTGAATTGTAACTGGCGCGGGTTGGTTTGGGTCGGTTTGCTGCAAGTGTATAACAGTTCGTCCGAGTGTATTGTAATGAATTGTAGGTGTCGTGTTGGGGACGAGCTGCATGAGGGGGCGATGGTGCATGTAGATGTAGTCGCTTTACGTGAATGTGGTGTGTTGTGCACAAGGTGAGTGCGTTCTGTGATGGAAAGGAATGGAGCGTGGTCGGGGCGGGTGAGAAAGCGGTTGACAGAAGGCGGGGTTACCGGTCTTATGGTGTAATGGTTAGCACTCTGGACTTTGAATCCAGCGATCCGGGTTCGAGTCCCGGTAGGACCTCGTTTTTGCGCGCAGGCAACGGGCGAGGCAGTGCTAGGGAGCGACGATAGCGTGAGAAGCGTGTTGCGAGCGTGTGTGGCGCTGCAGTTGTAGCGCGGAGGAGGTAGGTCAAGTGCTGGTCTTATGGTGTAATGGTTAGCACTCTGGACTCTGAATCCAGCGATCCGGGTTCAAATCCCGGTAGGACCTCTTTTTGACAATTTACCACTTCATATACAACACACAGCATCGACCGCTCACCACTACTACACTCCACACACACGTACAAACACATCACACCTACTGAACCCACACCATCCCTCGTGACAGCCCATTCCATATGCATTATATGCATTATGGATCTGATCCACACATGTACTGTACCAACCATGCTACCACATCAACCAACGCACTCCACTTAGCTTAGCGGGATCGGGCTGGGTCAGTGACCCGACAACGTGCCACGTCGTCTTCTACGTTCACACGTATGCATGTATGTATGGTATGTTGGTGGCCACACGTATTGTACCGTCGTCCTGAACGACGTACCATGTCCTGTCCTATCCTATCCTGTCGAGTCGAAGGGTATCCGGTCCTGCGATGTTCCGTCTTGTCGTACCCTGTCTTTGCCCTCCCTGGTCCGTTCCGTTCCGTTCCGTTCCTTCCCTTCCCTTCCCGCTCGCGGTCGCGCTCGCCGCGGGTAGGAGGCGAGTGGGTCATCTGCTTCTGATGCGCGCACCACCGAGACTGGGATCGCGCTGCGAGTCACTGGTCGAGCTGCTTTTCAGCCTTCACTACCTCCATGTCTGCCTGTACCGTGTACGCACGCCGTGCATGTCCGAGTGAACTGGTCTGTTTGTGTCGGTGTATTACTGTGGGGTTCGACATCTGGACATCTGGGCACACCCACAGCCAGACTGCACAATGTGTCATGCATACAGTATACGTACTGGTGTGGATGCATACTCCGTGGTTGGTTCATGCAGCACAGTTCATTGGGCGTGTTGAATTGTAACTGGCGCGGGTTGGTTTGGGTCGGTTTGCTGCAAGTGTATAACAGTTCGTCCGAGTGTATTGTAATGAATTGTAGGTGTCGTGTTGGGGACGAGCTGCATGAGGGGGCGATGGTGCATGTAGATGTAGTCGCTTTACGTGAATGTGGTGTGTTGTGCACAAGGTGAGTGCGTTCTGTGATGGAAAGGAATGGAGCGTGGTCGGGGCGGGTGAGAAAGCGGTTGACAGAAGGCGGGGTTACCGGTCTTATGGTGTAATGGTTAGCACTCTGGACTTTGAATCCAGCGATCCGGGTTCGAGTCCCGGTAGGACCTCGTTTTTGCGCGCAGGCAACGGGCGAGGCAGTGCTAGGGAGCGACGATAGCGTGAGAAGCGTGTTGCGAGCGTGTGTGGCGCTGCAGTTGTAGCGCGGAGGAGGTAGGTCAAGTGCTGGTCTTATGGTGTAATGGTTAGCACTCTGGACTCTGAATCCAGCGATCCGGGTTCAAATCCCGGTAGGACCTCTTTTTGACAATTTACCACTTCATATACAACACACAGCATCGACCGCTCACCACTACTACACTCCACACACACGTACAAACACATCACACCTACTGAACCCACACCATCCCTCGTGACAGCCCATTCCATATGCATTATATGCATTATGGATCTGATCCACACATGTACTGTACCAACCATGCTACCACATCAACCAACGCACTCCACTTAGCTTAGCGGGATCGGGCTGGGTCAGTGACCCGACAACGTGCCACGTCGTCTTCTACGTTCACACGTATGCATGTATGTATGGTATGTTGGTGGCCACACGTATTGTACCGTCGTCCTGAACGACGTACCATGTCCTGTCCTATCCTATCCTGTCGAGTCGAAGGGTATCCGGTCCTGCGATGTTCCGTCTTGTCGTACCCTGTCTTTGCCCTCCCTGGTCTTCGTTCCGTTCCGTTCCGTTCCGTTCCCTTCCCTTCCCTTCCCGCTCGCGGTCGCGCTCGCCGCGGGTAGGAGGCGAGTGGGTCATCTGCTTCTGATGCGCGCACCACCGAGACTGGGATCGCGCTGCGAGTCACTGGTCGAGCTGCTTTTCAGCCTTCACTACCTCCATGTCTGCCTGTACCGTGTACGCACGCCGTGCATGTCCGAGTGAACTGGTCTGTTTGTGTCGGTGTATTACTGTGGGGTTCGACATCTGGACATCTGGGCACACCCACAGCCAGACTGCACAATGTGTCATGCATACAGTATACGTACTGGTGTGGATGCATACTCCGTGGTTGGTTCATGCAGCACAGTTCATTGGGCGTGTTGAATTGTAACTGGCGCGGGTTGGTTTGGGTCGGTTTGCTGCAAGTGTATAACAGTTCGTCCGAGTGTATTGTAATGAATTGTAGGTGTCGTGTTGGGGACGAGCTGCATGAGGGGGCGATGGTGCATGTAGATGTAGTCGCTTTACGTGAATGTGGTGTGTTGTGCACAAGGTGAGTGCGTTCTGTGATGGAAAGGAATGGAGCGTGGTCGGGGCGGGTGAGAAAGCGGTTGACAGAAGGCGGGGTTACCGGTCTTATGGTGTAATGGTTAGCACTCTGGACTTTGAATCCAGCGATCCGGGTTCGAGTCCCGGTAGGACCTCGTTTTTGCGCGCAGGCAACGGGCGAGGCAGTGCTAGGGAGCGACGATAGCGTGAGAAGCGTGTTGCGAGCGTGTGTGGCGCTGCAGTTGTAGCGCGGAGGAGGTAGGTCAAGTGCTGGTCTTATGGTGTAATGGTTAGCACTCTGGACTCTGAATCCAGCGATCCGGGTTCAAATCCCGGTAGGACCTCTTTTTGACAATTTACCACTTCATATACAACACACAGCATCGACCGCTCACCACTACTACACTCCACACACACGTACAAACACATCACACCTACTGAACCCACACCATCCCTCGTGACAGCCCATTCCATATGCATTATATGCATTATGGATCTGATCCACACATGTACTGTACCAACCATGCTACCACATCAACCAACGCACTCCACTTAGCTTAGCGGGATCGGGCTGGGTCAGTGACCCGACAACGTGCCACGTCGTCTTCTACGTTCACACGTATGCATGTATGTATGGTATGTTGGTGGCCACACGTATTGTACCGTCGTCCTGAACGACGTACCATGTCCTGTCCTATCCTATCCTGTCGAGTCGAAGGGTATCCGGTCCTGCGATGTTCCGTCTTGTCGTACCCTGTCTTTGCCCTCCCTGGTCTTCCGTTCCGTTCCGTTCCGTTCCTTCCCTTCCCTTCCCTTCCCGCTCGCGGTCGCGCTCGCCGCGGGTAGGAGGCGAGTGGGTCATCTGCTTCTGATGCGCGCACCACCGAGACTGGGATCGCGCTGCGAGTCACTGGTCGAGCTGCTTTTCAGCCTTCACTACCTCCATGTCTGCCTGTACCGTGTACGCACGCCGTGCATGTCCGAGTGAACTGGTCTGTTTGTGTCGGTGTATTACTGTGGGGTTCGACATCTGGACATCTGGGCACACCCACAGCCAGACTGCACAATGTGTCATGCATACAGTATACGTACTGGTGTGGATGCATACTCCGTGGTTGGTTCATGCAGCACAGTTCATTGGGCGTGTTGAATTGTAACTGGCGCGGGTTGGTTTGGGTCGGTTTGCTGCAAGTGTATAACAGTTCGTCCGAGTGTATTGTAATGAATTGTAGGTGTCGTGTTGGGGACGAGCTGCATGAGGGGGCGATGGTGCATGTAGATGTAGTCGCTTTACGTGAATGTGGTGTGTTGTGCACAAGGTGAGTGCGTTCTGTGATGGAAAGGAATGGAGCGTGGTCGGGGCGGGTGAGAAAGCGGTTGACAGAAGGCGGGGTTACCGGTCTTATGGTGTAATGGTTAGCACTCTGGACTTTGAATCCAGCGATCCGGGTTCGAGTCCCGGTAGGACCTCGTTTTTGCGCGCAGGCAACGGGCGAGGCAGTGCTAGGGAGCGACGATAGCGTGAGAAGCGTGTTGCGAGCGTGTGTGGCGCTGCAGTTGTAGCGCGGAGGAGGTAGGTCAAGTGCTGGTCTTATGGTGTAATGGTTAGCACTCTGGACTCTGAATCCAGCGATCCGGGTTCAAATCCCGGTAGGACCTCTTTTTGACAATTTACCACTTCATATACAACACACAGCATCGACCGCTCACCACTACTACACTCCACACACACGTACAAACACATCACACCTACTGAACCCACACCATCCCTCGTGACAGCCCATTCCATATGCATTATATGCATTATGGATCTGATCCACACATGTACTGTACCAACCATGCTACCACATCAACCAACGCACTCCACTTAGCTTAGCGGGATCGGGCTGGGTCAGTGACCCGACAACGTGCCACGTCGTCTTCTACGTTCACACGTATGCATGTATGTATGGTATGTTGGTGGCCACACGTATTGTACCGTCGTCCTGAACGACGTACCATGTCCTGTCCTATCCTATCCTGTCGAGTCGAAGGGTATCCGGTCCTGCGATGTTCCGTCTTGTCGTACCCTGTCTTTGCCCTCCCTGGTCTCTTCCGTTCCGTTCCGTTCCGTTCCCTTCCCTTCCCTTCCCTTCCCGCTCGCGGTCGCGCTCGCCGCGGGTAGGAGGCGAGTGGGTCATCTGCTTCTGATGCGCGCACCACCGAGACTGGGATCGCGCTGCGAGTCACTGGTCGAGCTGCTTTTCAGCCTTCACTACCTCCATGTCTGCCTGTACCGTGTACGCACGCCGTGCATGTCCGAGTGAACTGGTCTGTTTGTGTCGGTGTATTACTGTGGGGTTCGACATCTGGACATCTGGGCACACCCACAGCCAGACTGCACAATGTGTCATGCATACAGTATACGTACTGGTGTGGATGCATACTCCGTGGTTGGTTCATGCAGCACAGTTCATTGGGCGTGTTGAATTGTAACTGGCGCGGGTTGGTTTGGGTCGGTTTGCTGCAAGTGTATAACAGTTCGTCCGAGTGTATTGTAATGAATTGTAGGTGTCGTGTTGGGGACGAGCTGCATGAGGGGGCGATGGTGCATGTAGATGTAGTCGCTTTACGTGAATGTGGTGTGTTGTGCACAAGGTGAGTGCGTTCTGTGATGGAAAGGAATGGAGCGTGGTCGGGGCGGGTGAGAAAGCGGTTGACAGAAGGCGGGGTTACCGGTCTTATGGTGTAATGGTTAGCACTCTGGACTTTGAATCCAGCGATCCGGGTTCGAGTCCCGGTAGGACCTCGTTTTTGCGCGCAGGCAACGGGCGAGGCAGTGCTAGGGAGCGACGATAGCGTGAGAAGCGTGTTGCGAGCGTGTGTGGCGCTGCAGTTGTAGCGCGGAGGAGGTAGGTCAAGTGCTGGTCTTATGGTGTAATGGTTAGCACTCTGGACTCTGAATCCAGCGATCCGGGTTCAAATCCCGGTAGGACCTCTTTTTGACAATTTACCACTTCATATACAACACACAGCATCGACCGCTCACCACTACTACACTCCACACACACGTACAAACACATCACACCTACTGAACCCACACCATCCCTCGTGACAGCCCATTCCATATGCATTATATGCATTATGGATCTGATCCACACATGTACTGTACCAACCATGCTACCACATCAACCAACGCACTCCACTTAGCTTAGCGGGATCGGGCTGGGTCAGTGACCCGACAA
>JAKVDI010000240.1:0-25723 GCA_022836835.1 Pythium insidiosum | reverse complement strand
TACGGGGTGTGTAGTATGCGGGCGGATGACACAGCACTTGAATATAGTAGCGTGCACGTGTGTATGACGGCGACGATGTTTGGCGTGTACGGGTGTGTAGTGATGCGGACGAAGGGGACGCGTTTGGACGAGTTTGGACGAGTTTGGACGAATTTGGACGAATTTAGACGAATTTGGACGAATTTGGACGAATGGGGACGAATTTGGACGAATTTGGACGAATTGCGTGGCTTGTGGCGACAGACGCGGACTAGACAGGGACATGACATGGACCACAACGTTGACACAGCACTTGAATATAGTATGCGTGCACGTGTGTATGACGGCGACGATGTTTGTGGCGTGTACGGGGTGTGTAGTATGCGCGGACGAATGGGGACGCGTTTGGACGAGTTTGGACGAGTTTGGACGAGTTTGGACGAATTTGGACGAACTGCGTGCCTTGTGGCGACAGACGCGGACTAGACAGGGACATGACATGGACCACAACGTTGACACAGCACTTGAATATAGTATGCGTGCACGTGTGTATGACGGCGACGACGTTGACACAGCACTTGAATATAGTATGCGTGCACGTGTGTATGACGGCGACGATGTTTGTGGCGTGTACGGGGTGTGTAGTATGCGCGGACGAATGGGGACGAGTTTGGACGAGTTTGGACGAGTTTGGACGAATTTGGACGAATTTGGACGAACTGCGTGCCTTGTGGCGACAGACGCGGACTAGACAGGGACATGACATGGACCACAACGTTGACACAGCACTTGAATATAGTATGCGTGCACGTGTGTATGACGGCGACGATGTTTGTGGCGTGTACGGGGTGTGTAGTATGCGGACGAATGGGGACGCGTTTGGACGAATTTGGACGAGTTTGGACGAATTTGGACGAATTTGGACGAGTTTGGACGAATTTGGACGAATTTGAACGAATTTGGACGAAATTCAGACGAATGTCGTTCCTTGTTGCGACGGTGGCGGACTAGACAGGGGCATGACATGGATGCCGCAACGACGCACCACATAGACGTCGGAAAGGGCAACACCCAGCACCACTCATCGTCCACTCACTCCTGCGCCACAATGGCATGCAGTCGCAAATCGTCGCAAATCGTAAATCGTCAAATCGTCGCATCGAGTCCGACGCACCCACCACCCGACCTCCAACGTCAAAACGACGCCAATAGCACCACATATACGTCGGAAAGTGCAACACCCACACCACTCACCGTCCACACACACCCGCGCCACAATGGCATGCAGTCGCAAACGTGCAATCGTCGAAATCATCGAAATCGTCGCAAATCGTCGCAAATGTCGAAATCGTCGTAAGCAGTCCTGCGAGTCCGACGCACCCACCACGACCTCCAAACGTCACCAAACGACGCCAAACGACGCACCATATACGTCGGAAAGTGCAACACCCAGCACCACTCACCGTCCACACACACCCGCGCCACAATCGCATGCAGTCGCAAATCGTCGCAAATCGTCGCAAATCGTCGCAAATCGTCGCAAATCGTCGTAAGCAGTCCTTTCGAGTCCGACGCACCCACCACCGACCTCCAAACGTCACCAAACGACGCAACGACGCACCACATAGACGTCGGAAAGTGCAACACCCAGCACCACTCACCGTCCACACACACCCGCGCCACAATGGCATGCAGTCGCAAATCGTCGCAAATCGCAAATCGTCGCAAATCGTCGCAAATCGTCGCAATCGTCGTAAGCAGTCCTTCGAGTCCGACGCACCCACCACCGACTCCAAACGTCACCAAACGACGCAAACGCACCACATATACGTCGGAAAGTGCAACACCCAGCACCACTCACCGTCCACACACACCGCGCCACAATGGCATGCAGTCGCAAATCGTCGCAAATCGTCGCAAATCATCGAATCGTCCAAATCGTCGTGTCGAAATCGTCGTAAGCAGTCCTTTCGAGTCCGACGCACCACCACGACCTCCAAACGTCACCAAACGACGCATACGACCACATATACGTCGGAAAGTGCAACACCCAGCACCACTCACCGTCCACACACACCCGCGCCACAATGGCATGCAGTCGCAAATCGTCGCAAATCGTCGCAAATCGTCGCAAATCGTCGCAAATCGTCGCAAATCGTCGTAAGCAGTCCTCGAGTCCGACGCACCCACCACCGACCTCCAAACGTCACCAAACGACGCCAATACGCACCACATATACGTCGGAAAGTGCAACACCCAGCACCACTCACCGTCCACACACACCCGCGCCACAATGGCATGCAGTCGCAAATCGTCGCAAATCGTCGCAAATCGTCGCAAATCGTCGCAAATCGTCGTCGTGTAAGCAGTCCTCTTCGAGTCCGACGCACCCACCACCGACCTCCAAACGTCACCAAACGACGCAACGACGCACCACATATACGTCGGAAAGTGCAACACCCAGCACCACTCACCGTCCACACACACCCGCGCCACAATGGCATGCAGTCGCCAATCGTCGCAAATCGTCGCAAATCATCGCAAATCGTCGTAAATCGTCGTACGCTGTCCTTTCGAGCCCGACGCACCCACCACCGACCTCCAAACGTCACCAAACGACGCCAACGACGCACCACATATACGTCGGAAAGTGCAACCCCAGCACCACTCACCGTCCACACACACCCGCGCCACAATGGCATGCAGTCGCAAATCGTCGCAAATCGTCGTCGCAAATCGTCGCAAATCGTCGCAAATCGTCGCAAATCGTCGTAGCAGTCCTCGAGTCCGACGACCCACCAACGACTCCAAACGTCACCAAACGACGCCAATACGCACCACATATACGTCGGAAAGTGCAACACCCAGCACCACTCACCGTCCACACACACCCGCGCCACAATGGCATGCAGTCGCAAATCGTCGCAAATCGTCGCAAATCGTCGCAAATCGTCGCAAATCGTCGCAAATCGTCGTAAGCAGTCTCTCGAGCGACGCGCCCCACCACCGACCTCCAAACGTCACCAAACGACGCCAATACGCACCACATATACGTCGGAAAGTGCAACACCCAGCACCACTCACCGTCCACACACACCCGCGCCACAATGGCATGCAGTCGCAAATCGTCGCAAATCGTCGCAAATCGTCGCAAATCGTCGCAAATCGTCGCAAATCGTCGTAAGCAGTCCTCGAGTCCGACGCACCCACCACGACCTCCAAACGTCACCAAACGACGCCAATACGCACCACATATACGTCGGAAAGTGCAACACCCAGCACCACTCACCGTCCACACACACCCGCGCCACAATGGCATGCAGTCGCAAATCGTCGCAAATCGTCGCAAATCGTCGCAAATCGTCGCAAATCGTCGCAAATCGTCGTAAGCAGTCCTCGGCGACCGACGCACCACCACCGACCTCCAAACGTCACCAAACGACGCCAATACGCACCACATATACGTCGGAAAGTGCAACACCCAGCACCACTCACCGTCCACACACACCCGCGCCACAATGGCATGCAGTCGCAAATCGTCGCAAATCGTCGCAAATCGTCGCAAATCGTTGCAAATCGTCGCAAATCGTCGTAAGCAGTCCTCGAGCCGACGCACCCACCACCGACCTCCAAACGTCACCAAACGACGCAAATACGCACCACATATACGTCGGAAAGTGCAACACCCACCACCACACACCGTCCGCACACAACCGCGCCACAATCGCATGCAGTCGCAAATCGTCGCAAATCGTCGCAAATCGTCGCAAATCGTCGCAAATCGTCGCAAATCGTCGTAAGCAGTCCTTTCGAGTCCGACGCACCCACCACCGACCTCCAGACGTCACCAAACGACGCAAATACGCACCACATATACGTCGGAAAGTGCAACACCCACCACCACACACCGTCCGCACACAACCGCGCCACAATCGCATGCAGTCGCAAATCGTCGCAAATCGTCGCAAATCGTCGCAAATCGTCGCAAATCGTCGCAAATCGTCCTTTCGAGTCCGACGCACCCACCACCGACCTCCAGACGTCAGCAAACGACGCCAACGACGCACCACATATACGTCGGAAAGTGCAACACCCAGCACCACTCACCGTCCACACACACCCGCGCCACAATGGCATGCAGTCGCAAATCGTCGCAAATCGTCGCAAATCGTCGCAAATCGTCGCAAATCGTCGCAAATCGTCGCATCGTCGTAAGCAGTCCTCGAGTCCGACGCACCCACCACCGACCTCCAAACGTCACCAAACGACGCCAATACGCACCACATATACGTCGGAAAGTGCAACACCCAGCACCACTCACCGTCCACACACACCCGCGCCACAATGGCATGCAGTCGCAAATCGTCGCAAATCGTCGCAAATCGTCGCAAATCGTCGCAAATCGTCGCAAATCGTCGTAAGCAGTCCTCGAGTCCGACGCACACCACGACCTCCAAACGTCACCAAACGACGCCAATACGCACCACATATACGTCGGAAAGTGCAACACCCAGCACCACTCACCGTCCACACACACCCGCGCCACAATGGCATGCAGTCGCAAATCGTCGCAAATCGTCGCAAATCGTCGCAAATCGTCGCAAATCGTCGTAAGCAGTCCTCGAGTCCGACGCACCCACCACGACCTCCAAACGTCACCAAACGACGCCAATACGCACCACATATACGTCGGAAAGTGCAACACCCAGCACCACTCACCGTCCACACACACCGCGCCACAATGGCATGCAGTCGCAAATCGTCGCAAATCGTCGCAAATCGTCGCAAATCGTCGCAAATCGTCGTAAGCAGTCCTGCGAGTCCGACGCACCCACCACCGACCTCCAAACGTCACCAAACGACGCCAATACGCACCACATATACGTCGGAAAGTGCAACACCCAGCACCACTCACCGTCCACACACACCCGCGCCACAATGGCATGCAGTCGCAAATCGTCGCAAATCGTCGCAAATCGCAAATCGTCGCAAATCGTCGTAAGCAGTCCTGAGTCCGACGCACCCACCACCGACCTCCAAACGTCACCAAACGACGCAACGACACATAACGTCGGAAAGTGCAACACCCAGCACCACTCACCGTCCACACACACCCGCGCCACAATGGCATGCAGTCGCAAATCGTCGCAAATCGTCGCAAATCGTCGCAAATCGTCGCAAATCGTCGCAAATCGTCGTAAGCAGTCCTCGAGTCCGACGCACCCACCACCGACCTCCAAACGTCACCAAACGACGCCAATACGCACCACATATACGTCGGAAAGTGCAACACCCAGCACCACTCACCGTCCACACACACCCGCGCCACAATGGCATGCAGTCGCAAATCGTCGCAAATCGTCGCAAATCTCGCAAATCGTCGCAAATCGTCGCAAATCGTCGCAAATCGTCGTAAGCAGTCCTGCGTCCGACGCACCCACCACCGACCTCCAAACGTCACCAAACGACGCCAACGACGCACATATACGTCGGAAAGTGCAACACCCAGCACCACTCACCGTCCACACACACCCGCGCCACAATGGCATGCAGTCGCAAATCGTCGCAAATCGTCGCAAATCGTCGCAAATCGTCGCAAATCGTCGCAAATCGTCGTAAGCAGTCCTCGAGACCGACGCACCCACCACCGACCTCCAAACGTCACCAAACGACGCAATACGCACCACATAACGTCGGAAAGTGCAACACCCAGCACCACTCACCGTCCACACACACCCGCGCCACAATGGGCATGCAGTCGCAAATCGTCGCAAATCGTCGCAAATCGTCGCAAATCGTCGCAAATCGTCGCAAATCGTCGTAAGCAGTCCTCGAGTCCGACGCACCCACCACCGACCTCCAAACGTCACCAAACGACGCCAATACGCACCACATATACGTCGGAAAGTGCAACACCCAGCACCACTCACCGTCCACACACACCCGCGCCACAATGGCATGCAGTCGCAAATCGTCGCAAATCGTCGCAAATCGTCGCAAATCGTCGCAAATCGTCGCAAATCGTCGCAAATCGTCGTAAGCAGTCCTCGAGTCCGACGCACCCACCACCGACCTCCAAACGTCACCAAACGACGCCAATACGCACCACATATACGTCGGAAAGTGCAACACCCAGCACCACTCACCGTCCACACACACCCGCGCCACAATGGCATGCAGTCGCAAATCGTCGCAAATCGTCGCAAATCGTCGCAAATCGTCGCAAATCGTCGCAAATCGTCGTAAGCAGTCCTCGAGTCCGACGCACCCACCACCGACCTCCAAACGTCACCAAACGACGAACGACGCACCACATATACGTCGGAAAGTGCAACACCCAGCACCACTCACCGTCCACACACACCCGCGCCACAATGGCATGCAGTCGCAAATCGTCGCCGTCGCAAATCGTCGCAAATCGTCGCAAATCGTCGCAAATCGTCGTAAGCAGTCCTGAGTCCGACACACCACCGACCTCCAAACGTCACCAAACGACGCAATACGCACCACATATACGTCGGAAAGTGCAACACCCAGCACCACTCACCGTCCACACACACCCGCGCCACAATGGCATGCAGTCGCAAATCGTCGCAAATCGTCGCAAATCGTCGCAAATCGTCGCAAATCGTCGCAAATCGTCGTAAGCAGTCCTCGAGTCCGACGCACCCACCACCGACCTCCAAACGTCACCAAACGACGCCAATACGCACCACATATACGTCGGAAAGTGCAACACCCAGCACCACTCACCGTCCACACACACCCGCGCCACAATGGCATGCAGTCGCAAATCGTCGCAAATCGTCGCAAATCGTCGCAAATCGTCGCAAATCGTCGCAAATCGTCGTAAGCAGTCCCGAGTCCGACGCACCCACCACCGACCTCCAAACGTCACCAAACGACGCCAATACGCACCACATATACGTCGGAAAGTGCAACACCCAGCACCACTCACCGTCCACACACACCCGCGCCACAATGGCATGCAGTCGCAAATCGTCGCAAATCGTCGCAAATCGTCGCAAATCGTCGCAAATCGTCGCAAATCGTCGTAAGCAGTCCTCGAGTCCGACGCACCCACCACCGACCTCAAACGTCACCAAACGACGCCAATACGCACCACATATACGTCGGAAAGTGCAACACCCAGCACCACTCACCGTCCACACACACCCGCGCCACAATGGCATGCAGTCGCAAATCGTCGCAAATCGTCGCAAATCGTCGCAAATCGTCGCAAATCGTCGTAAGCAGTCCTGAGATCCGACGCACCCACCACCGACCTCCAAACGTCACCAAACGACGCCAATACGCACCACATATACGTCGGAAAGTGCAACACCCAGCACCACTCACCGTCCACACACCCCGCGCCACAATGGCAGTCGCAAATCGTCGCAAATCGTCGCAAATCGTCGCAAATCGTCGTAAGCAGTCCTCGAGTCCGACGCACCCACCACCGACCTCCAAACGTCACCAAACGACGCAATACGCACCACATATACGTCGGAAAGTGCAACACCCAGCACCACTCACCGTCCACACACACCCGCGCCACAATGGCATGCAGTCGCAAATCGTCGCAAATCGTCGCAAATCGTCGCAAATCGTCGCAAATCGTCGCAAATCGTCGTAGCAGTCCTGAGACCGACGCACCCACCACCGACCTCCAAACGTCACCAAACGACGCAATACGCACCACATATACGTCGGAAAGTGCAACACCCAGCACCACTCACCGTCCACACACACCCGCGCCACAATGGCAGTCGCATCGTCGCAAATCGTCGCAAATCGTCGAAATCGTCGCAAATCGAATCGTCGCAAATCGTCGCAAATCGTCGTAAGCAGTCCTGAGTCCGACGCACCACCACCGACCTCCAAACGTCACCAAACGACGCCAATACGCACCACATATACGTCGGAAAGTGCAACACCCAGCACCACTCACCGTCCACACACACCCGCGCCACAATGGCATGCAGTCGCAAATCGTCGCAAATCGTCGCAAATCGTCGCAAATCGTCGGTCGCAAATCGTCGTAAGCAGTCCTCGAGTCCGACGCACCCACCACCGACCTCCAAACGTCACCAAACGACGCCAACGACCACATATACGTCGGAAAGTGCAACACCCAGCACCACCACCGTCCCACACACCCGCGCCACAATGGCATGCAGTCGCAAATCGTCGCAAATCGTCGCAAATCGTCGCAAATCGTCGCAAATCGTCGTAAGCAGTCCTCGAGTCCGACGCACCCACCACCGACCTCCAAACGTCACCAAACGACGCCAATACGCACCACATATACGTCGGAAAGTGCAACACCCAGCACCACTCACCGTCCACACACACCCGCGCCACAATGGCATGCAGTCGCAAATCGTCGCAAATCGTCGCAAATCGTCGCAAATCGTCGTAAGCAGTCCTGCGAGTCCGACGCACCCACCACCGACCTCCAAACGTCACCAAACGACGCAATACGCACCACATATACGTCGGAAAGTGCAACACCCAGCACCACTCACCGTCCACACACACCCGCGCCACAATGGCATGCAGTCGCAAATCGTCGCAAATCGTCGCAAATCGTCGCAAATCGTCGATCGTCGCAAATCGTCGTAAGCAGTCCTCGAGTCCGACGCACCCACCACCGACCTCCAAACGTCACCAAACGACGCCAATACGCACCACATATACGTCGGAAAGTGCAACACCCAGCACCACTCACCGTCCACACACACCCGCGCCACAATGGCATGCAGTCGCAAATCGTCGCAAATCGTCGCAAATCGTCGCAAATCGTCGCAAATCGTCGCAAATCGTCGTAAGCAGTCCTCGAGTCCGACGCACCCACCACCGACCTCCAAACGTCACCAAACGACGCCAATACGCACCACATATACGTCGGAAAGTGCAACACCCAGCACCACTCACCGTCCACACACACCCGCGCCACAATGGCATGCAGTCGCAAATCGTCGCAAATCGTCGCAAATCGTCGCAAATCGTCGCAAATCGTCGCAAATCGTCGTAAGCAGTCCTGAGTCCGACGCACCCACCACCGACCTCCAAACGTCACCAAACGACGCCAATACGCACCACATAACGTCGGAAAGTGCAACACCCAGCACCACTCACCGTCCACACACACCCGCGCCACAATGGCATGCAGTCGCAAATCGTCGCAAATCGTCGCAAATCGTCGCAAATCGTCGCAAATCGTCGCAAATCGTCGCAAATCGTCGTAGCAGTCCTCGAGTCCGACGCACCCACCACCGACCTCCAAACGTCACCAAACGACGCCAATACGCACCACATATACGTCGGAAAGTGCAACACCCAGCACCACTCACCGTCCACACACACCCGCGCCACAATGGCATGCAGTCGCAAATCGTCGCAAATCGTCGCAAATCGTCGCAAATCGTCGCAAATCGTCGCAAATCGTCGTAAGCAGTCCTCGAGTCCGACGCACCCACCATCGACTCCAAACGTCACCAAACGACGCCAACGACGCACCATATACGTCGGAAAGTGCAACACCCAGCACCACTCACCGTCCACACACACCCGCGCCACAATGGCATGCAGTCGCAAATCGTCGCAAATCGTCGCAAATCGCAAATCGTCGCAAATCGTCGCAAATCGTCAAATCGTCGTAAGCAGTCCTCGAGTCCGACACACCCACCACCGACCTCCAAACGTCACCAAACGACGCCAATACGCACCACATATACGTCGGAAAGTGCAACACCCAGCACCACTCACCGTCCACACACCCCCGCCACAATGGCATGCAGTCGCAAATCGTCGCAAATCGTCGCAAATCGTCGCAAGCAGTCCTCGAACCGACCCGACACACCCACCACCGACCTCCAAACGTCACCAAACGACGCCAATACGCACCACATAACGTCGGAAAGTGCAACACCCAGCACCACTCACCGTCCACACACACCCGCGCCACAATGGCATGCAGTCGCAAATCGTCGCAAATCGTCGCAAATCGTCGTAAGCAGTCCTCGAGCCGAGCCCCCCACCACCGACCTCCAAACGTCACCAAACGACGCCAATACGCACCACATATACGTCGGAAAGTGCAACACCCAGCACCACTCACCGTCCACACACACCCGCGCCACAATGGCATGCAGTCGCAAATCGTCGCAAATCGTCGCAAATCGTCGCAAATCGTCGCAAATCGTCGTAAGCAGTCCTCGAGTCCGACGCACCCACCACCGACCTCCAAACGTCACCAAACGACGCCAATACGCACCACATATACGTCGGAAAGTGCAACACCCAGCACCACTCACCGTCCACACACACCCGCGCCACAATGGCATGCAGTCGCAAATCGTCGCAAATCGTCGCAAATCGTCGCAAATCGTCGCAAATCGTCGTAAGCAGTCCTGGCGAGTCCGACGCACCCACCACCGACCTCCAAACGTCACCAAACGACGCCAATACGCACCACATACGTCGGAAAGTGCAACACCCAGCACCACTCACCGTCCACACACACCCGCGCCACAATGGCATGCAGTCGCAAATCGTCGCAAATCGTCGCAAATCTCGCAAATCGTCGCAAATCGTCGCAAATCGTCGTAAGCAGTCCTCGAGTCCGACGCACACCACCACCGACCTCCAAACGTCACCAAACGACGCCAATACGCACCACATATACGTCGGAAAGTGCAACACCCAGCACCACTCACCGTCCACACACACCCGCGCCACAATGGCATGCAGTCGCAAATCGTCGCAAATCGTCGCAAATCGTCGCAAATCGTCGCAAATCGTCGTAAGCAGTCCTGTCGAGTCCGACACACCCACCACCGACCTCCAAACGTCACCAAACGACGCCAATACGCACCATATACGTCGGAAAGTGCAACACCCAGCACCACTCACCGTCCACACACACCCGCGCCACAATGGCATGCAGTCGCAAATCGTCGCAAATCGTCGCAAATCGTCGTAAGCAGTCCTCGAGTCCGACGCACCCACCACCGACCTCCAAACGTCACCAAACGACGCCAATACGCACCACATATACGTCGGAAAGTGCAACACCCAGCACCACTCACCGTCCACACACACCCGCGCCACAATGGCATGCAGTCGCAAATCGTCGCAAATCGTCGCAAATCGTCGCAAATCGTCGCAAATCGTCGTAAGCAGTCCTGCGAGTCCGACACACCCACCACCGACCTCCAAACGTCACCAAACGACGCCAATACGCACCATATACGTCGGAAAGTGCAACACCCAGCACCACTCACCGTCCACACACACCCGCGCCAAATGGCAAGCAGTCGCAAATCGTCGCAAATCGTCGCAAATCGTCGTAAGCAGTCCTCGAGTCCGACGCACCCACCACCGACCTCCAAACGTCACCAAACGACGCCAATACGCACCACATATACGTCGGAAAGTGCAACACCCAGCACCACTCACCGTCCACACACACCCGCGCCACAATGGCATGCAGTCGCAAATCGTCGCAAATCGTCGCAAATCGTCGCAAATCGTCGCAAATCGTCGTAAGCAGTCCTCCGACCGACGCCCACCACCGACCTCCAAACGTCACCAAACGACGCCAATACGCACCACATATACGTCGGAAAGTGCAACACCCAGCACCACTCACCGTCCACACACACCCGCGCCACAATGGCATGCAGTCGCAAATCGTCGCAAATCGTCGCAAATCGTCGCAAATCGTCGCAAATCGTCGTAAGCAGTCCTGCGAGTCCGACACACCCACCACCGACCTCCAAACGTCACCAAACGACGCCAATACGCACCACATATACGTCGGAAAGTGCAACACCCAGCACCACTCACCGTCCACACACACCCGCGCCACAATGGCATGCAGTCGCAAATCGTCGCAAATCGTCGCAAATCGTCGCAAATCGTCGCGTCGTAGCAGTCCGACGCGCACCACCACCGACCTCCAAACGTCACCAAACGACGCCAATACGCACCACATATACGTCGGAAAGTGCAACACCCAGCACCACTCACCGTCCACACACACCCGCGCCACAATGGCATGCAGTCGCAAATCGTCGCAAATCGTCGCAAATCGTCGCAAATCGTCCGCAAACACGTCGTAAGCAGTCCTGCGAGTCCGACGCACCCACCACCGACCTCCAAACGTCACCAAACGACGCCAATACGCACCATATACGTCGGAAAGTGCAACACCCAGCACCACTCACCGTCCACACACACCCGCGCCACAATGGCATGCAGTCGCAAATCGTCGCAAATCGTCGCAAATCGTCGCAAATCGTCGCAAATCGTCGTAAGCAGTCCTGGCGAGTCCGACGCACCCACCACCGACCTCCAAACGTCACCAAACGACGCCAATACGCACCACATATACGTCGGAAAGTGCAACACCCAGCACCACTCACCGTCCACACACACCCGCGCCACAATGGCATGCAGTCGCAAATCGTCGCAAATCGTCGCAAATCGTCGCAAATCGTCGCAAATCGTCGTAAATCGTCGTAAGCAGTCCTCGAGTCCGACGCACACCACCACCGACCTCCAAACGTCACCAAACGACGCCAATACGCACCACATATACGTCGGAAAGTGCAACACCCAGCACCACTCACCGTCCACACACACCCGCGCCACAATGGCATGCAGCAGTCGCAAATCGTCGCAAATCGTCGCAAATCGTCGCAAATCGTCCAAATCGTCGTAAATGCGTCGTCGAAGCAGTCCTCGACCGACGCACCCACCACCGACCTCCAAACGTCACCAAACGACGCCAATACGCACCACATATACGTCGGAAAGTGCAACACCCAGCACCACTCACCGTCCACACACACCCGCGCCACAATGGCATGCAGTCGCAAATCGTCGCAAATCGTCGCAAATCGTCGCAAATCGTCGCAAATCGTCGTAAGCAGTCCTCGAGTCCGACGCACACCACCACCGACCTCCAAACGTCACCAAACGACGCCAATACGCACCACATATACGTCGGAAAGTGCAACACCCAGCACCACTCACCGTCCACACACACCCGCGCCACAATGGCATGCAGTCGCAAATCGTCGCAAATCGTCGCAAATCGTCGCAAATCGTCGCAAATCGTCGCAAATCGTCGTAAGCAGTCCTCGAGTCCGACGCACCCACCACCGACCTCCAAACGTCACCAAACGACGCCAATACGACCACCATATAACGTCGGAAAGTGCAACACCCAGCACCACTCACCGTCCACACACACCCGCGCCACAATGGCATGCAGTCGCAAATCGTCGCAAATCGTCGCAAATCGTCGCAAATCGTCGCAAATCGTCGTAAGCAGTCCTGCGAGTCCGACGCACCCACCACCGACCTCCAAACGTCACCAAACGACGCCAATACGCACCACATATACGTCGGAAAGTGCAACACCCAGCACCACTCACCGTCCACACACACCCGCGCCACAATGGCATGCAGTCGCAAATCGTCGCAAATCGTCGCAAATCTCGCACGTCAAATCGTCGAAAGTCAAATCGTCGTAAGCAGTCCTCGAGTCCGACGCACCCACCACGACCTCCAAACGTCACCAAACGACGCCAATACGCACCACATATACGTCGGAAAGTGCAACACCCAGCACCACTCACCGTCCACACACACCCGCGCCACAATGGCATGCAGTCGCAAATCGTCGCAAATCGTCGCAAATCGTCGCAAATCGTCGCAAATCGTCGTAAGCAGTCCTCGAGTCCGACGCACCCACCACCGACCTCCAAACGTCACCAAACGACGCCAATACGCACCACATATACGTCGGAAAGTGCAACACCCAGCACCACTCACCGTCCACACACACCCGCGCCACAATGGCATGCAGTCGCAAATCGTCGCAAATCGTCGCAAATCGTCGCAAATCGTCGCAAATCGTCGTAAGCAGTCCTGGCGAGTCCGACGCACCCACCACCGACCTCCAAACGTCACCAAACGACGCCAATACGCACCATATACGTCGGAAAGTGCAACACCCAGCACCACTCACCGTCCACACACACCCGCGCCACAATGGCATGCAGTCGCAAATCGTCGCAAATCGTCGCAAATCGTCGCAAATCGTCGCAAATCGTCGTAAGCAAGTCGTAAGCAGTCCTCGAGTCCGACGCACCCACCACCGACCTCCAAACGTCACCAAACGACGCCAATACGCACCACATATACGTCGGAAAGTGCAACACCCAGCACCACTCACCGTCCACACACACCCGCGCCACAATGGCATGCAGTCGCAAATCGTCGCAAATCGTCGCAAATCGTCGCAAATCGTCGCAAATCGTCGCAAATCGTCGTAAGCAGTCCTCGAGTCCGACGCACCCACCACCGACCTCCAAACGTCACCAAACGACGCCAATACGCACCACATATACGTCGGAAAGTGCAACACCCAGCACCACTCACCGTCCACACACACCCGCGCCACAATGGCATGCAGTCGCAAATCGTCGCAAATCGTCGCAAATCGTCGCAAATCGTCCAAATCGTCGAAACAAATCGTCGTAAGCAGTCCTCGAGTCCGACGCACCCACCACCGACCTCCAAACGTCACCAAACGACGCCAATACGCACCATATACGTCGGAAAGTGCAACACCCAGCACCACTCACCGTCCACACACACCCGCGCCACAATGGCATGCAGTCGCAAATCGTCGCAAATCGTCGCAAATCGTCGCAAATCGTCGCAAATCGTCGTAAGCAGTCCTCGAGTCCGACGCACACCCACCACCGACCTCCAAACGTCACCAAACGACGCCAATACGCACCACATATACGTCGGAAAGTGCAACACCCAGCACCACTCACCGTCCACACACACCCGCGCCACAATGGCATGCAGTCGCAAATCGTCGCAAATCGTCGCAAATCGTCGCAAATCGTCGCAAATCGTCGCAAATCGTCGTAAGCAGTCCTCGAGTCCGACGCACCCACCACCGACCTCCAAACGTCACCAAACGACGCCAATACGCACCACATATACGTCGGAAAGTGCAACACCCAGCACCACTCACCGTCCACACACACCGCGCCACAATGGCATGCAGTCGCAAATCGTCGCAAATCGTCACAAATTCGCGTAAATAGTCGAAATCGTCGTAAGCAGTCCTTCGAGTCCGACGCACCCACCACGACCTCCAAACGTCACCAAACGACGCAATACGCACCACATAACGTCGGAAAGTGCAACACCCAGCACCACTCACCGTCCACACACCCCCGCGCCACAATGGCATGCAGTCGCAAATCGTCGCAAATCATCGCAAATCATCGCAAATCGTCGTAAGCAGTCCTGACGAGCCCGACACACCCACCACCGACCTCCAAACGTCACCAAACGACGCAACGACGCACCACATATACGTCGGAAAGTGGCAACACCCAGCACCACTCACCGTCCACACACACCGCGCCACAATGGCATGCAGTCGCAAATCGTCGCAAATCGTCGCAAATCGTCGCAAGCAGTGTCCTCGAGACCGACGCCCCCACCACCGACCTCCAAACGTCACCAAACGACGCAACGACGCACCACATAGACGTCGGAAAGTGCAACACCCAGCACCACTCACCGTCCACACACACCCGCGCCACAATGGCATGCAGTCGCAAATCGTCGCAAATCGTCGCAAATCGTCGTAAGCAGTCCTCGAGTCCGACACGCCCACCACCGACCTCCAAACGTCACCAAACGACGCAACGACGCACCACATATATCGGAAAGTGCAACACCCAGCACCACTCACCGTCCACACACACCCGCGCCACAATGGCATGCAGTCGCAAATCGTCGCAAATCGTCGCAAATCGTCGTAAGCAGTCCTCGAGTCCGACGCACCCACCACCGACCTCCAAACGTCACCAAACGACGCAATACGCACCACATATACGTCGGAAAGTGCAACACCCAGCACCACTCACCGTCCACACACACCCGCGCCACAATGGCATGCAGTCGCAAATCGTCGCAAATCGTCGCAAATCGTCGCAAATCGTCGCAAATCGTCGTAAGCAGTCCTCGAGAGTCCGACACACCCACCACCGACCTCCAAACGTCACCAAACGACGCCAATACGCACCACATAGACGTCGGAAAGTGCAACACCCAGCACCACTCACCGTCCACACACACCCGCGCCACAATGGCATGCAGTCGCAAATCGTCGCAAATCGTCGCAAATCGTCGCAAATCGTCGCAAATCGTCGTAAGCAGTCCTCGAGTCCGACGCACCCACCACCGACCTCCAAACGTCACCAAACGACGCCAATACGCACCACATAGACATCGGAAAGTGCAACACCCAGCACCACTCACCGTCCACACACACCCGCGCCACAATGGCATGCAGTCGCAAATCGTCGCAAATCGTCGCAAATCGTCGCAAATCGTCGCAAATCGTCGCAAATCGTCGTAAGCAGTCATGGCGAGTCCGACGCACCCAGCATCGACCTCCAAACGTCACCAAACGACGCCAATACGCACCACATAGACGTCGGAAAGTGCAACACCCAGCACCACTCACCGTCCACACACACCCGCGCCACAATGGCATGCAGTCGCAAATCGTCGCAAATCGTCGCAAATCGCAAATCGTCAAATCGTCGTAACAAATCGTCGTAAGCAGTCCTCGAGTCCGACGCACCCACCACCGACCTCCAAACGTCACCAAACGACGCCAATACGACCCACCATATATACGTCGGAAAGTGCAACACCCAGCACCACTCACCGTCCACACACACACCCGCGCCACAATGGCATGCAGTCGCAAATCGTCGCAAATCGTCGCAAATCGTCGCAAATCGTCGCAAATCGTCGTAAGCAGTCCTGTCGAGTCCGACGCACCCACCACCGACCTCCAAACGTCACCAAACGACGCCAATACGCACCACATATACGTCGGAAAGTGCAACACCCAGCACCACTCACCGTCCACACACACCCGCGCCACAATGGCATGCAGTCGCAAATCGTCGCAAATCGTCGCAAATCGCAAATCGTCAAAATCGTCGTAACAAATCGTCGTAAGCAGTCCTCGAGTCCGACGCACCCACCACCGACCTCCAAACGTCACCAAACGACGCAATACGCACCACATATACGTCGGAAAGTGCAACACCCAGCACCACTCACCGTCCACACACCCCGCGCCACAATGGCATGCAGTCGCAAATCGTCGCAAATCGCGCAATCGTCGCAAATCGTCGCAAATCGTCGTGCAAATCGTCAAGCAGTCCTGACGAGTCCGACGCACCCACCACCGACCTCCAAACGTCACCAAACGACGCAATACGCACCATATAGTCGGAAAGTGCAACACCCAGCACCACTCACCGTCCACACACACCCGCGCCACAATGGCATGCAGTCGCAAATCGTCGCAAATCGTCGCAAATCGTCGCAAATCGTCGCAAATCGTCGTAAGCAGTCCTCGAGTCCGACGCACACCCACCACCGACCTCCAAACGTCACCAAACGACGCCAATACGCACCACATATACGTCGGAAAGTGCAACACCCAGCACCACTCACCGTCCACACACACCCGCGCCACAATGGCATGCAGTCGCAAATCGTCGCAAATCGTCGCAAATCGCAAATCGTCGCAAATCGTCGTAAGCAGTCCTGCGAGTCCGACACCCACCACCGACCTCCAAACGTCACCAAACGACGCCAATACGCACCACATATACGTCGGAAAGTGCAACACCCAGCACCACTCACCGTCCACACACACCCGCGCCACAATGGCATGCAGTCGCAAATCGTCGCAAATCGTCGCAAATCGTCGTAAGCAGTCCTCGAGTCCGACCGCCCACCACCGACCTCCAAACGTCACCAAACGACGCCAATACGCACCACATATACGTCGGAAAGTGCAACACCCAGCACCACTCACCGTCCACACACACCCGCGCCACAATGGCATGCAGTCGCAAATCGTCGCAAATCGTCGCAAATCGTCGCAAATCGTCGCAAATCGTCGTAAGCAGTCCTGCGAGTCCGACGCACCCACCACCGACCTCCAAACGTCACCAAACGACGCCAATACGCACCACATATACGTCGGAAAGTGCAACACCCAGCACCACTCACCGTCCACACACACCCGCGCCACAATGGCATGCAGTCGCAAATCGTCGCAAATCGTCGCAAAAAATCGTCGTAAGCAGTCCTCGAGTCCGACGCACCCACCACCGACCTCCAAACGTCACCAAACGACGCCAATACGCACCACATATACGTCGGAAAGTGCAACACCCAGCACCACTCACCGTCCACACACACCCGGCCACAATGGCATGCAGTCGCAAATCGTCGCAAATCGTCGCAAATCGTCGCAAATCGTCGCAAATCGTCGTAAGCAGTCCTCGAGTCCGACGCACCCCACCACCGACCTCCAAACGTCACCAAACGACGCAATACGCACCACATATACGTCGGAAAGTGCAACACCCAGCACCACTCACCGTCCACACACACCCGCGCCACAATGGCATGCAGTCGCAAATCGTCGCAAATCGTCGCAAATCGTCGCAAGTCAAGTCCTCGAGTCCGACGCACCCACCACCGACCTCCAAACGTCACCAAACGACGCCAATACGCACCACATATACGTCGGAAAGTGCAACACCCAGCACCACTCACCGTCCACACACACCCGCGCCACAATGGCATGCAGTCGCAAATCGTCGCAAATCGTCGCAAATCGAAATCGTAAGCAGTCCTCGAGTCCGACGCACCCACCACCGACCTCCAAACGTCACCAAACGACGCCAATACGCACCACATATACGTCGGAAAGTGCAACACCCAGCACCACTCACCGTCCACACACACCCGCGCCACAATGGCATGCAGTCGCAAATCGTCGCAAATCGTCGCAAATCGTCGCAAATCGTCGCAAATCGTCGCAAATCGTCGCAAATCGTCGCAAATCGTCGTAAGCAGTCCTGACGAGTCCGACCACCCACCACCGACCTCCAAACGTCACCAAACGACGCCAATACGCACCACATAACGTCGGAAAGTGCAACACCCAGCACCACTCACCGTCCACACACACCCGCGCCACAATGGCATGCAGTCGCAAATCGTCGCAAATCGTCGCGCAAATCGTCGTAAGCAGTCCGCGAGTCCGACGCACCCACCACCGACCTCCAAACGTCACCAAACGACGCCAATACGCACCACATATACGTCGGAAAGTGCAACACCCAGCACCACTCACCGTCCACACACACCCGCGCCACAATGGCATGCAGTCGCAAATCGTCGCAAATCGTCGCAAATCGTCGCAAATCGTCGCAAATCGTCGCAAATCGTCGTAAGCAGTCCTTTCGAGTCCGACACACCCACCACCGACCTCGAAACGTCAGTAAACGAAGTCAATACGCACCATATATACGTCGGAAAGTGCAACACCCAGCACCACTCACCGTCCACACACACCCGCGCCACAATGGCATGCAGTCGCAAATCGTCGCAAATCGTCGCAAATCGTCGCAAATCGTCGTAAGCAGTCCTCGAGTCCGACGCACCCACCACCGACCTCCAAACGTCACCAAACGACGCCAATACGCACCATATACGTCGGAAAGTGCAACACCCAGCACCACTCACCGTCCACACACACCCGCGCCACAATGGCATGCAGTCGCAAATCGTCGCAAATCGTCGCAAATCGTCGCAAATCGTCGCAAATCGTCGTAAGCAGTCCTCGAGTCCGACGCACCCACCACCGACCTCCAAACGTCACCAAACGACGCCAATACGCACCACATATACGTCGGAAAGTGCAACACCCAGCACCACTCACCGTCCACACACACCCGCGCCACAATGGCATGCAGTCGCAAATCGTCGCAAATCGTCGCAAATCGTCGCAAATCGTCGCAAATCGTCGTAAGCAGTCCTGAGAGTACCACACCCACCACCGACCTCCAAACGTCACCAAACGACGCCAATACGCACCACATATACGTCGGAAAGTGCAACACCCAGCACCACTCACCGTCCACACACACCCGCGCCACAATGGCATGCAGTCGCAAATCGTCGCAAATCTCGCAAATCGTCGCAAATCGTCGCAAATCGTCGCAAATCGTCGTAAGCAGTCCTCGAGTCCGACACACCCACCACCGACCTCCAAACGTCACCAAACGACGCCAATACGCACCACATATACGTCGGAAAGTGCAACACCCAGCACCACTCACCGTCCACACACACCCGCGCCACAATGGCATGCAGTCGCAAATCGTCGCAAATCGTCGCAAATCGTCGCAAATCGTCGCAAAGTCGTAAATCGTCGTAAGCAGTCCTCGAGTCCGACGCACCCACCACCGACCTCCAAACGTCACCAAACGACGCCAATACGCACCACATATACGTCGGAAAGTGCAACACCCAGCACCACTCACCGTCCACACACACCCGCGCCACAATGGCATGCAGTCGCAAATCGTCGCAAATCGTCGCAAATCGTCGCAAATCGTCGCAAATCGTCGCAAATCGTCGCAAATCGTCGTAAGCAGTCCTCGAGTCCGACACACCCACCACCGACCTCCAAACGTCACCAAACGACGCCAATACGACCACACATAACGTCGGAAAGTGCAACACCCAGCACCACTCACCGTCCACACACACCCGCGCCACAATGGCATGCAGTCGCAAATCGTCGCAAATCGTCGCAAATCGTCGCAAATCGTCGCAAATCGTCGAACAAATCGTCGTAAGCAGTCCTCGAGTCCGACGCACACCCACCACCGACCTCCAAACGTCACCAAACGACGCCAACGCACCACATATACGTCGGAAAGTGCAACACCCAGCACCACTCACCGTCCACACACACCCGCGCCACAATGGCATGCAGTCGCAAATCGTCGCAAATCAAATCGTCGCAAATCGTCGTAAGCAGTCCTCGAGTCCGACGCACCCACCACCGACCTCCAAACGTCACCAAACGACGCCAATACGCACCACATATACGTCGGAAAGTGCAACACCCAGCACCACTCACCGTCCACACACACCCGCGCCACAATGGCATGCAGTCGCAAATCGTCGCAAATCGTCGCAAATCGTCGCAAATCGTCGCAAATCGTCGCAAATCGTCGTAAGCAGTCCTGACGAGTCCGACCACACCCACCACCGACCTCCAGACGTCACCAAACGACGCAAATACGCACCACATATACGTCGGAAAGTGCAACACCCACCACCACACACTGTCCGCACACAACCGCGCCACAATCGCATGCAGTCGCAAATCGTCGCAAATCGTCGCAAATCGTCGTAAGCAGTCCTTTCGAGTCCGATGCCAACCACCACCGACCTCCACACGTCACCAAACGACGCCAATACGCACCACATATACGTCGGAAAGTGCAACACCCAGCACCACTCACCGTCCACACACACCCGCGCCACAATGGCATGCAGTCGCAAATCGTCGCAAATCGTCGCAAAGCGTCGCAAATCGTCGCAAATCGTCGCAAACCGTCGTAAGCAGTCCTGGCGAGTCCGACGCACCCACCACCGACCTCCAAACGTCACCAAACGACGCCAATACGCACCACATATACGTCGGAAAGTGCAACACCCAGCACCACTCACCGTCCACACACACCCGCGCCACAATGGCATGCAGTCGCAAATCAAATCGTCGCAAATCGTCGCAAATCGTCGTAAGCAGTCCTCGAGTCCGACGCACCCACCACCGACCTCCAAACGTCACCAAACGACGCCAATACGCACCACATATACGTCGGAAAGTGCAACACCCAGCACCACTCACCGTCCACACACACCCGCGCCACAATGGCATGCAGTCGCAAATCGTCGCAAATCGTCGCAAATCGTCGCAAATCGTCGCAAATCGTCGCAAATCGTCGTAAGCAGTCCTGCGAGTCCGACGCACCCACCACCGACCTCCAAACGTCACCAAACGACGCCAATACGCACCACATATACGTCGGAAAGTGCAACACCCAGCACCACTCACCGTCCACACACACCCGCGCCACAATGGCATGCAGTCGCAAATCGTCGCAAATCGTCGCAAATCGTCGCAAATCGTCGCAAATCGTCGAAAGTCAAATCGTCGTAAGCAGTCCTCGAGTCCGACACACCCCCACCGACCTCCAAACGTCACCAAACGACGCCAATACGCACCACATATACGTCGGAAAGTGCAACACCCAGCACCACTCACCGTCCACACACACCCGCGCCACAATGGCATGCAGTCGCAAATCGTCGCAAATCGTCGCAAATCGTCGCAAATCGTCGCAAATCGTCGTAAATCGTCGTAAGCAGTCCTCGAGTCCGACACACCCACCACCGACCTCCAAACGTCACCAAACGACGCCAATACGCACCACATATACGTCGGAAAGTGCAACACCCAGCACCACTCACCGTCCACACACACCCGCGCCACAATGCATGCAGTCGCAAATCGTCGCAAATCGTCGCAAATCGTCGCAAATCGTCGTAAGCAGTCCTGCGAGTCCGACGCACACCCACCACCGACCTCCAAACGTCACCAAACGACGCCAATACGCACCACATATACGTCGGAAAGTGCAACACCCAGCACCACTCACCGTCCACACACACCCGCGCCACAATGGCATGCAGTCGCAAATCGTCGCAAATCGTCGCAAATCGTCGCAAATCGTCGCAAATCGTCGCAAATCGTCGTAAGCAGTCCTGACGAGTCCGACGCACCCACCACCGACCTCCAAACGTCACCAAACGACGCCAATACGCACCACATATACGTCGGAAAGTGCAACACCCAGCACCACTCACCGTCCACACACACCCGCGCCACAATGGCATGCGTCGCAAATCGTCGCAAATCGTCGCAAATCGTCGCAAATCGTCGTAAGCAGTCCTCGAGTCCGACGCCCACCACCGACCTCCAAACGTCACCAAACGACGCAACGCACCACATATACGTCGGAAAGTGCAACACCCAGCACCACTCACCGTCCACACACACCCGCGCCACAATGGCATGCAGTCGCAAATCGTCGCAAATCGTCGCAAATCGTCGCAAATCGTCGCAAATCGTCGCAAATCGTCGTAAGCAGTCCTCGAGTCCGACGCACCCACCACCGACCTCCAAACGTCACCAAACGACGCCAATACGCACCACATATACGTCGGAAAGTGCAACACCCAGCACCACTCACCGTCCACACACACCCGCGCCACAATGGCATGCAGTCGCAAATCGTCGCAAATCGTCGCAAATCGTCGTAAGCAGTCCTTCGTCCGACGCACCCACCACACCGACCTCCAAACGTCACCAAACGACGCCAATACGCACCACATATACGTCGGAAAGTGCAACACCCAGCACCACTCACCGTCCACACACACCCCGCCACAATGGCATGCAGTCGCAAATCGTCGCAAATCGTCGCAAATCGTCGCAAATCGTCGCAAATCGTCGCAAATCGTCGTAAGCAGTCCTCGAGTCCGACGCACCCACCACCGACCTCCAAACGTCACCAAACGACGCCAATACGCACCACATATACGTCGGAAAGTGCAACACCCAGCACCACTCACCGTCCACACACACCCGCGCCACAATGGCATGCAGTCGCAAATCGTCGCAAATCGTCGCAAATCTCGCAAATCGTCGCAAATCGTCGTAACAAATCGTCGTAAGCAGTCCTCGAGTCCGACGCACCCACCACCGACCTCCAAACGTCACCAAACGACGCCAATACGCACCACATATACGTCGGAAAGTGCAACACCCAGCACCACTCACCGTCCACACACACCCCGCCCAATGGCATGCAGTCGCAAATCGTCGCAAATCGTCGCAAATCGTCGTCGCAAATCGTCGCAAATCTCGCAAATCGTCGCAAATCGTCGCAAATCGTCGTAAGCAGTCCTTTCGAGTCCGACGCACCCACCACCGACCTCCAGACGTCACCAAACGACGCAAATACGCACCACATATACGTCGGAAAGTGCAACACCCAGCATCACTCACCGTCCACACACACACGCGCCACAATCGCACGCAGTCGCAAATCGTCGCAAATCGTCGCAAATCGTCGCAAATCGTCGCAAATCGTCGCAAATCGTCGTAAGCAGTCCTGACGAGTCCGCACCCACCACCGACCTCCAAACGTCACCAAACGACGCAAATACGCACCACATATACGTCGGAAAGTGCAACACCCACCACCACACACCGTCCGCACACAACCGCGCCACAATCGCACGCAGTCGCAAATCGTCGCAAATCGTCGCAAATCGTCGCAAATCGTCGGAAATCGTCCTTTCGAGTCCGACGCACCCACCACCGACCTCCAAACGTCACCAAACGACGCAAATACGCACCACATATACGTCGGAAAGTGCAACACCCACCACCACACACTGTCCGCACACAACCGCGCCACAATCGCATGCAGTCGCAAATCGTCGCAAATCGTCGCAAATCGTCGTAAGCAGTCCTTTCGAGTCCGACGCACCCACCACCGACCTCCAGACGTCACCAAACGACGCAAATACGCACCACATATACGTCGGAAAGTGCAACACCCACCACCACACACCGTCCGCACACACACGCGCCACAATGGCACGCAGTCGCAAATCGTCCCAAATCGTCGCAAATCGTCGCAAATCGTCGTAAATCGTCGTAAATCGTCGTAAGCAGTCCTCGAGTCCGACGCACCCACCACCGACCTCCAAACGTCACCAAACGACGCCAATACGCACCACATATACGTCGGAAAGTGCAACACCCAGCACCACTCACCGTCCACACACACCCGCGCCACAATGGCATGCAGTCGCAAATCGTCGCAAATCGTCGCAAATCGTCGCAAATCGTCGCAAATCGTCGTAAAGTCGTCCGTCGTAAGCAGTCCTTTCGAGTCCGACGCACCCACCACGACCTCCAAACGTCACCAAACGACGCAATACGCACCACATAGACGTCGGAAAGTGCAACACCCAGCACCACTCACCGTCCACACACACCCGCGCCACAATGGCATGCAGTCGCAAATCGTCGTAAATAGTCGCAAATCGTCGCAAAGCGTCGCAAATCGTCGCAAATCGTCGCAAATCGTCGCAAAACGTCGTAAGCAGTCCTGTCGAGTCCGACGCACCCACCACCGACCTCCAAACGTCACCAAACGACGCAAATACGCACCACATATACGTCGGAAAGTGCAACACCCAGCACCACTCACCGTCCACACACACCCGCGCCACAATGGCATGCAGTCGCAAATCGTCGCAAATCGTCGCAAATCGTCGCAAATCGTCGCAAATCGTCGTAAGTCAATCGTCGTAAGCAGTCCTTTCGAGTCCGACGCACCCACCACGACCTCCAAACGTCACCAAACGACGCAATACGCACCACATAGACGTCGGAAAGTGGCAACACCCAGCACCACTCACCGTCCACACACCCCGCGCCACAATGGCATGCAGTCGCAAATCGTCGCAAATCGTCGCAAATCACGCAAATCGTCGCAAATCGTCGCAAATCGTCGCAACACCCACACCACTCACCGTCCACACACACCCGCGCCACAATGGCATGCAGTCGCAGGACAGTCAGAAACACACGCACAACCCGTCCGACCACGGAAAGTACACCAACACGCTCCGCATACACGTCACAACCTCC
>JAKVDI010000239.1:0-25894 GCA_022836835.1 Pythium insidiosum | reverse complement strand
GTCGGTCAATCTACTATGCCCACCCATCCTTCATTTGCGCGTACACACACGCTCGCTTTCTGCCGATGTATCGCTCTATTCGTGTATTGGTGTGAATGTATAGTCCGCAGCACTTGCTCTCTCTCTCTCTCTCTCTCTCTCTCTCTCTCTCTCATCTGTCTTTCTATCTATCTTTCTATCAAAATAGATCTGTGTCTGTGGCCTGCGGCTTTCCGTCACCGAGTAAAGAGGGTATAGCAGAAGTATGGCCTTCACTTCTTTTTTGTTTGTTTCTCTTGTTGTTGCTTCACATATTTCTGCTTCTCCTTGTTTTGTTTTGCTTTTGTGTTTTTTGTACTCTACATGGAGGTGCGGCATGCATCTGTATCTCTGCGTGTCGATGGTATCTGATGAGTAGCAGAGCAGTTGGTGCTGTAGTGGGTCACGTGAAGCGAGTGTCCAACAACAAGAGCAACGGACAGATAACCTGGCTGGCTATGACGGACGGCAGGAGATCGCACTCGCGCGTCGCCTCCTCGCTTCGGTGTATTGTGAGTGCGAGTGTATTGTGCTCGGCATGGCATGGTAGGTGGGTGTGAGGATGGTTGGTCTGATTGAAGTGGAAGATCTGCTGGACAGATCGAAGCTATGATTTTGATTGTGACAGGAGGTGGGCTGTGTGACTGTACACTACGAGTCAATGGCTGGCTGTAGGTGCATGGGTGTGTTGCGTTGAGTTGCGTTGGTTCGGTTCGGTTCGGTTCGGTTCGGTTCGGTTCGGTTGTGGCACAACAAGAATTCGAGTGGGGGTGCCGTGTGCGTAAAATGTCGAACGCCGAACGCCGAACGCCGAACGCCGAACGCCGACTTAGCGGATGTGGAGTGTGGAATGTAGAGTGTCGGGTATGGTGTGTGGATGAGTGGTTAGTGGGTGCTAGAAATGGCAAAAGATTCCCAGACCGGGACTCGAACCCGGGTCTGCTGGGTGAGAGCCAGCTATCCTAACCACCTAGACTATCTGGGAAGGCGAAAGTACACACACATCAACGCATACCACAACCAAACAACACAATACACACACACAAAAACACAACACACACAAAACAAACACACGCTAAACAGCAACAACACAACAACACACACAACAACAACTACTACTACTCACAACCACACACCACACACACCACACACCTTACACCACACACCTTACACCACACTGCCACCACATAACACCTCCAAACACACACACAATCCTCACACCGACACCGACACCGACACCGACACCGACACCGACACCGACACCGACGATCTATCCTTATGTCGGTCAATCTACTATGCCCACCCATCCTTCATTTGCGCGTACACACACGCTCGCTTTCTGCCGATGTATCGCTCTATTCGTGTATTGGTGTGAATGTATAGTCCGCAGCACTTGCTCTCTCTCTCTCTCTCTCTCTCTCTCTCTCTCTCTCATCTGTCTTTCTATCTATCTTTCTATCAAAATAGATCTGTGTCTGTGGCCTGCGGCTTTCCGTCACCGAGTAAAGAGGGTATAGCAGAAGTATGGCCTTCACTTCTTTTTTGTTTGTTTCTCTTGTTGTTGCTTCACATATTTCTGCTTCTCCTTGTTTTGTTTTGCTTTTGTGTTTTTTGTACTCTACATGGAGGTGCGGCATGCATCTGTATCTCTGCGTGTCGATGGTATCTGATGAGTAGCAGAGCAGTTGGTGCTGTAGTGGGTCACGTGAAGCGAGTGTCCAACAACAAGAGCAACGGACAGATAACCTGGCTGGCTATGACGGACGGCAGGAGATCGCACTCGCGCGTCGCCTCCTCGCTTCGGTGTATTGTGAGTGCGAGTGTATTGTGCTCGGCATGGCATGGTAGGTGGGTGTGAGGATGGTTGGTCTGATTGAAGTGGAAGATCTGCTGGACAGATCGAAGCTATGATTTTGATTGTGACAGGAGGTGGGCTGTGTGACTGTACACTACGAGTCAATGGCTGGCTGTAGGTGCATGGGTGTGTTGCGTTGAGTTGCGTTGGTTCGGTTCGGTTCGTTCGGTTCGGTTCGGTTCGGTTCGGTTGGTTGTGGCACAACAAGAATTCGAGTGGGGGTGCCGTGTGCGTAAAATGTCGAACGCCGAACGCCGAACGCCGAACGCCGAACGCCGACTTAGCGGATGTGGAGTGTGGAATGTAGAGTGTCGGGTATGGTGTGTGGATGAGTGGTTAGTGGGTGCTAGAAATGGCAAAAGATTCCCAGACCGGGACTCGAACCCGGGTCTGCTGGGTGAGAGCCAGCTATCCTAACCACCTAGACTATCTGGGAAGGCGAAAGTACACACACATCAACGCATACCACAACCAAACAACACAATACACACACACAAAAACACAACACACACAAAACAAACACACGCTAAACAGCAACAACACAACAACACACACAACAACAACTACTACTACTCACAACCACACACCACACACACCACACACCTTACACCACACACCTTACACCACACTGCCACCACATAACACCTCCAAACACACACACAATCCTCACACCGACACCGACACCGACACCGACACCGACACCGACACCGACGATCTATCCTTATGTCGGTCAATCTACTATGCCCACCCATCCTTCATTTGCGCGTACACACACGCTCGCTTTCTGCCGATGTATCGCTCTATTCGTGTATTGGTGTGAATGTATAGTCCGCAGCACTTGCTCTCTCTCTCTCTCTCTCTCTCTCTCTCTCTCTCTCTCTCTCTCTCTCTCTCTCTCTCTCTCTCATCTGTCTTTCTATCTATCTTTCTATCAAAATAGATCTGTGTCTGTGGCCTGCGGCTTTCCGTCACCGAGTAAAGAGGGTATAGCAGAAGTATGGCCTTCACTTCTTTTTTGTTTGTTTCTCTTGTTGTTGCTTCACATATTTCTGCTTCTCCTTGTTTTGTTTTGCTTTTGTGTTTTTTGTACTCTACATGGAGGTGCGGCATGCATCTGTATCTCTGCGTGTCGATGGTATCTGATGAGTAGCAGAGCAGTTGGTGCTGTAGTGGGTCACGTGAAGCGAGTGTCCAACAACAAGAGCAACGGACAGATAACCTGGCTGGCTATGACGGACGGCAGGAGATCGCACTCGCGCGTCGCCTCCTCGCTTCGGTGTATTGTGAGTGCGAGTGTATTGTGCTCGGCATGGCATGGTAGGTGGGTGTGAGGATGGTTGGTCTGATTGAAGTGGAAGATCTGCTGGACAGATCGAAGCTATGATTTTGATTGTGACAGGAGGTGGGCTGTGTGACTGTACACTACGAGTCAATGGCTGGCTGTAGGTGCATGGGTGTGTTGCGTTGAGTTGCGTTGGTTCGGTTCGGTTCGTTCGGTTCGGTTTCGGTTCGGTTTCGGTTCGGTTGTGGCACAACAAGAATTCGAGTGGGGGTGCCGTGTGCGTAAAATGTCGAACGCCGAACGCCGAACGCCGAACGCCGAACGCCGACTTAGCGGATGTGGAGTGTGGAATGTAGAGTGTCGGGTATGGTGTGTGGATGAGTGGTTAGTGGGTGCTAGAAATGGCAAAAGATTCCCAGACCGGGACTCGAACCCGGGTCTGCTGGGTGAGAGCCAGCTATCCTAACCACCTAGACTATCTGGGAAGGCGAAAGTACACACACATCAACGCATACCACAACCAAACAACACAATACACACACACAAAAACACAACACACACAAAACAAACACACGCTAAACAGCAACAACACAACAACACACACAACAACAACTACTACTACTCACAACCACACACCACACACACACACACACCTTACACCACACACCTTACACCACACTGCCACCACATAACACCTCCAAACACACACACAATCCTCACACCGACACCGACACACACGACACCGACACCGACACCGACACCGACGATCTATCCTTATGTCGGTCAATCTACTATGCCCACCCATCCTTCATTTGCGCGTACACACACGCTCGCTTTCTGCCGATGTATCGCTCTATTCGTGTATTGGTGTGAATGTATAGTCCGCAGCACTTGCTCTCTCTCTCTCTCTCTCTCTCTCTCTCTCTCCATCTGTCTTTCTATCTATCTTTCTATCAAAATAGATCTGTGTCTGTGGCCTGCGGCTTTCCGTCACCGAGTAAAGAGGGTATAGCAGAAGTATGGCCTTCACTTCTTTTTTGTTTGTTTCTCTTGTTGTTGCTTCACATATTTCTGCTTCTCCTTGTTTTGTTTTGCTTTTGTGTTTTTTGTACTCTACATGGAGGTGCGGCATGCATCTGTATCTCTGCGTGTCGATGGTATCTGATGAGTAGCAGAGCAGTTGGTGCTGTAGTGGGTCACGTGAAGCGAGTGTCCAACAACAAGAGCAACGGACAGATAACCTGGCTGGCTATGACGGACGGCAGGAGATCGCACTCGCGCGTCGCCTCCTCGCTTCGGTGTATTGTGAGTGCGAGTGTATTGTGCTCGGCATGGCATGGTAGGTGGGTGTGAGGATGGTTGGTCTGATTGAAGTGGAAGATCTGCTGGACAGATCGAAGCTATGATTTTGATTGTGACAGGAGGTGGGCTGTGTGACTGTACACTACGAGTCAATGGCTGGCTGTAGGTGCATGGGTGTGTTGCGTTGAGTTGCGTTGGTTCGGTTCGGTTCGGTTCGGTTCGGTTCGGTTCGGTTCGGTTGTGGCACAACAAGAATTCGAGTGGGGGTGCCGTGTGCGTAAAATGTCGAACGCCGAACGCCGAACGCCGAACGCCGAACGCCGACTTAGCGGATGTGGAGTGTGGAATGTAGAGTGTCGGGTATGGTGTGTGGATGAGTGGTTAGTGGGTGCTAGAAATGGCAAAAGATTCCCAGACCGGGACTCGAACCCGGGTCTGCTGGGTGAGAGCCAGCTATCCTAACCACCTAGACTATCTGGGAAGGCGAAAGTACACACACATCAACGCATACCACAACCAAACAACACAATACACACACACAAAAACACAACACACACAAAACAAACACACGCTAAACAGCAACAACACAACAACACACACAACAACAACTACTACTACTCACAACCACACACCACACACACCACACACCTTACACCACACACCTTACACCACACTGCCACCACATAACACCTCCAAACACACACACAATCCTCACACCGACACCGACACCGACACCGACACCGACACCGACACCGACGATCTATCCTTATGTCGGTCAATCTACTATGCCCACCCATCCTTCATTTGCGCGTACACACACGCTCGCTTTCTGCCGATGTATCGCTCTATTCGTGTATTGGTGTGAATGTATAGTCCGCAGCACTTGCTCTCTCTCTTCTCTCTCTCTCTCTCTCTCTCTCTCTCTCTCTCTCTCCATCTGTCTTTCTATCTATCTTTCTATCAAAATAGATCTGTGTCTGTGGCCTGCGGCTTTCCGTCACCGAGTAAAGAGGGTATAGCAGAAGTATGGCCTTCACTTCTTTTTTGTTTGTTTCTCTTGTTGTTGCTTCACATATTTCTGCTTCTCCTTGTTTTGTTTTGCTTTTGTGTTTTTTGTACTCTACATGGAGGTGCGGCATGCATCTGTATCTCTGCGTGTCGATGGTATCTGATGAGTAGCAGAGCAGTTGGTGCTGTAGTGGGTCACGTGAAGCGAGTGTCCAACAACAAGAGCAACGGACAGATAACCTGGCTGGCTATGACGGACGGCAGGAGATCGCACTCGCGCGTCGCCTCCTCGCTTCGGTGTATTGTGAGTGCGAGTGTATTGTGCTCGGCATGGCATGGTAGGTGGGTGTGAGGATGGTTGGTCTGATTGAAGTGGAAGATCTGCTGGACAGATCGAAGCTATGATTTTGATTGTGACAGGAGGTGGGCTGTGTGACTGTACACTACGAGTCAATGGCTGGCTGTAGGTGCATGGGTGTGTTGCGTTGAGTTGCGTTGGTTCGGTTCGGTTCGGTTCGGTTCGGTTCGGTTCGGTTCGGTTGTGGCACAACAAGAATTCGAGTGGGGGTGCCGTGTGCGTAAAATGTCGAACGCCGAACGCCGAACGCCGAACGCCGAACGCCGACTTAGCGGATGTGGAGTGTGGAATGTAGAGTGTCGGGTATGGTGTGTGGATGAGTGGTTAGTGGGTGCTAGAAATGGCAAAAGATTCCCAGACCGGGACTCGAACCCGGGTCTGCTGGGTGAGAGCCAGCTATCCTAACCACCTAGACTATCTGGGAAGGCGAAAGTACACACACATCAACGCATACCACAACCAAACAACACAATACACACACACAAAAACACAACACACACAAAACAAACACACGCTAAACAGCAACAACACAACAACACACACAACAACAACTACTACTACTCACAACCACACACCACACACACCACACACCTTACACCACACACCTTACACCACACTGCCACCACATAACACCTCCAAACACACACACAATCCTCACACCGACACCGACACCGACACCGACACCGACACCGACACCGACACCGACGATCTATCCTTATGTCGGTCAATCTACTATGCCCACCCATCCTTCATTTGCGCGTACACACACGCTCGCTTTCTGCCGATGTATCGCTCTATTCGTGTATTGGTGTGAATGTATAGTCCGCAGCACTTGCTCTCTCTCTCTCTCTCTCTCTCTCTCTCTCTCTCTCTCTCTCTCTCCATCTGTCTTTCTATCTATCTTTCTATCAAAATAGATCTGTGTCTGTGGCCTGCGGCTTTCCGTCACCGAGTAAAGAGGGTATAGCAGAAGTATGGCCTTCACTTCTTTTTTGTTTGTTTCTCTTGTTGTTGCTTCACATATTTCTGCTTCTCCTTGTTTTGTTTTGCTTTTGTGTTTTTTGTACTCTACATGGAGGTGCGGCATGCATCTGTATCTCTGCGTGTCGATGGTATCTGATGAGTAGCAGAGCAGTTGGTGCTGTAGTGGGTCACGTGAAGCGAGTGTCCAACAACAAGAGCAACGGACAGATAACCTGGCTGGCTATGACGGACGGCAGGAGATCGCACTCGCGCGTCGCCTCCTCGCTTCGGTGTATTGTGAGTGCGAGTGTATTGTGCTCGGCATGGCATGGTAGGTGGGTGTGAGGATGGTTGGTCTGATTGAAGTGGAAGATCTGCTGGACAGATCGAAGCTATGATTTTGATTGTGACAGGAGGTGGGCTGTGTGACTGTACACTACGAGTCAATGGCTGGCTGTAGGTGCATGGGTGTGTTGCGTTGAGTTGCGTTGGTTCGGTTCGGTTCGGTTCGGTTCGGTTCGGTTCGGTTCGGTTGTGGCACAACAAGAATTCGAGTGGGGGTGCCGTGTGCGTAAAATGTCGAACGCCGAACGCCGAACGCCGAACGCCGAACGCCGACTTAGCGGATGTGGAGTGTGGAATGTAGAGTGTCGGGTATGGTGTGTGGATGAGTGGTTAGTGGGTGCTAGAAATGGCAAAAGATTCCCAGACCGGGACTCGAACCCGGGTCTGCTGGGTGAGAGCCAGCTATCCTAACCACCTAGACTATCTGGGAAGGCGAAAGTACACACACATCAACGCATACCACAACCAAACAACACAATACACACACACAAAAACACAACACACACAAAACAAACACACGCTAAACAGCAACAACACAACAACACACACAACAACAACTACTACTACTCACAACCACACACCACACACACCACACACCTTACACCACACACCTTACACCACACTGCCACCACATAACACCTCCAAACACACACACAATCCTCACACCGACACCGACACCGACACCGACACCGACACCGACACCGACGATCTATCCTTATGTCGGTCAATCTACTATGCCCACCCATCCTTCATTTGCGCGTACACACACGCTCGCTTTCTGCCGATGTATCGCTCTATTCGTGTATTGGTGTGAATGTATAGTCCGCAGCACTTGCTCTCTCTCTCTCTCTCTCTCTCTCTCTCTCTCTCTCTCTCTCTCTCTCTCTCTCCATCTGTCTTTCTATCTATCTTTCTATCAAAATAGATCTGTGTCTGTGGCCTGCGGCTTTCCGTCACCGAGTAAAGAGGGTATAGCAGAAGTATGGCCTTCACTTCTTTTTTGTTTGTTTCTCTTGTTGTTGCTTCACATATTTCTGCTTCTCCTTGTTTTGTTTTGCTTTTGTGTTTTTTGTACTCTACATGGAGGTGCGGCATGCATCTGTATCTCTGCGTGTCGATGGTATCTGATGAGTAGCAGAGCAGTTGGTGCTGTAGTGGGTCACGTGAAGCGAGTGTCCAACAACAAGAGCAACGGACAGATAACCTGGCTGGCTATGACGGACGGCAGGAGATCGCACTCGCGCGTCGCCTCCTCGCTTCGGTGTATTGTGAGTGCGAGTGTATTGTGCTCGGCATGGCATGGTAGGTGGGTGTGAGGATGGTTGGTCTGATTGAAGTGGAAGATCTGCTGGACAGATCGAAGCTATGATTTTGATTGTGACAGGAGGTGGGCTGTGTGACTGTACACTACGAGTCAATGGCTGGCTGTAGGTGCATGGGTGTGTTGCGTTGAGTTGCGTTGCGTTGGTTCGGTTCGGTTCGGTTCGGTTCGGTTCGGTTCGGTTCGGTTGTGGCACAACAAGAATTCGAGTGGGGGTGCCGTGTGCGTAAAATGTCGAACGCCGAACGCCGAACGCCGAACGCCGAACGCCGACTTAGCGGATGTGGAGTGTGGAATGTAGAGTGTCGGGTATGGTGTGTGGATGAGTGGTTAGTGGGTGCTAGAAATGGCAAAAGATTCCCAGACCGGGACTCGAACCCGGGTCTGCTGGGTGAGAGCCAGCTATCCTAACCACCTAGACTATCTGGGAAGGCGAAAGTACACACACATCAACGCATACCACAACCAAACAACACAATACACACACACAAAAACACAACACACACAAAACAAACACACGCTAAACAGCAACAACACAACAACACACACAACAACTACTACTACTCACAACCACACACCACACACACACACCTTACACCACACACCTTACACCACACTGCCACCACATAACACCTCCAAACACACACAATCCTCACACCGACACCGACACCGACACCGACACCGACACCGACACCGACACCGACGATCTATCCTTATGTCGGTCAATCTACTATGCCCACCCATCCTTCATTTGCGCGTACACACACGCTCGCTTTCTGCCGATGTATCGCTCTATTCGTGTATTGGTGTGAATGTATAGTCCGCAGCACTTGCTCTCTCTCTCTCTCTCTCTCTCTCTCTCTCTCTCCATCTGTCTTTCTATCTATCTTTCTATCAAAATAGATCTGTGTCTGTGGCCTGCGGCTTTCCGTCACCGAGTAAAGAGGGTATAGCAGAAGTATGGCCTTCACTTCTTTTTTGTTTGTTTCTCTTGTTGTTGCTTCACATATTTCTGCTTCTCCTTGTTTTGTTTTGCTTTTGTGTTTTTTGTACTCTACATGGAGGTGCGGCATGCATCTGTATCTCTGCGTGTCGATGGTATCTGATGAGTAGCAGAGCAGTTGGTGCTGTAGTGGGTCACGTGAAGCGAGTGTCCAACAACAAGAGCAACGGACAGATAACCTGGCTGGCTATGACGGACGGCAGGAGATCGCACTCGCGCGTCGCCTCCTCGCTTCGGTGTATTGTGAGTGCGAGTGTATTGTGCTCGGCATGGCATGGTAGGTGGGTGTGAGGATGGTTGGTCTGATTGAAGTGGAAGATCTGCTGGACAGATCGAAGCTATGATTTTGATTGTGACAGGAGGTGGGCTGTGTGACTGTACACTACGAGTCAATGGCTGGCTGTAGGTGCATGGGTGTGTTGCGTTGAGTTGCGTTGGTTCGGTTCGGTTCGGTTCGGTTCGGTTCGGTTCGGTTCGGTTCGGTTGTGGCACAACAAGAATTCGAGTGGGGGTGCCGTGTGCGTAAAATGTCGAACGCCGAACGCCGAACGCCGAACGCCGAACGCCGACTTAGCGGATGTGGAGTGTGGAATGTAGAGTGTCGGGTATGGTGTGTGGATGAGTGGTTAGTGGGTGCTAGAAATGGCAAAAGATTCCCAGACCGGGACTCGAACCCGGGTCTGCTGGGTGAGAGCCAGCTATCCTAACCACCTAGACTATCTGGGAAGGCGAAAGTACACACACATCAACGCATACCACAACCAAACAACACAATACACACACACAAAAACACAACACACAAAAACAAACACACGCTAAACAGCAACACAACAACACACACAACAACAACTACAACTACTCACAACCACACACCACACACACCACACACCTTACACCACACACCTTACACCACACTGCCACCACATAACACCTCCAAACACACACACAATCCTCACACCGACACCGACACCGAACCGACACCGACACCGACACCGACACCGACGATCTATCCTTATGTCGGTCAATCTACTATGCCCACCCATCCTTCATTTGCGCGTACACACACGCTCGCTTTCTGCCGATGTATCGCTCTATTCGTGTATTGGTGTGAATGTATAGTCCGCAGCACTTGCTCTCTCTCTCTCTCTCTCTCTCTCTCTCTCTCTCATCTGTCTTTCTATCTATCTTTCTATCAAAATAGATCTGTGTCTGTGGCCTGCGGCTTTCCGTCACCGAGTAAAGAGGGTATAGCAGAAGTATGGCCTTCACTTCTTTTTTGTTTGTTTCTCTTGTTGTTGCTTCACATATTTCTGCTTCTCCTTGTTTTGTTTTGCTTTTGTGTTTTTTGTACTCTACATGGAGGTGCGGCATGCATCTGTATCTCTGCGTGTCGATGGTATCTGATGAGTAGCAGAGCAGTTGGTGCTGTAGTGGGTCACGTGAAGCGAGTGTCCAACAACAAGAGCAACGGACAGATAACCTGGCTGGCTATGACGGACGGCAGGAGATCGCACTCGCGCGTCGCCTCCTCGCTTCGGTGTATTGTGAGTGCGAGTGTATTGTGCTCGGCATGGCATGGTAGGTGGGTGTGAGGATGGTTGGTCTGATTGAAGTGGAAGATCTGCTGGACAGATCGAAGCTATGATTTTGATTGTGACAGGAGGTGGGCTGTGTGACTGTACACTACGAGTCAATGGCTGGCTGTAGGTGCATGGGTGTGTTGCGTTGAGTTGCGTTGGTTCGGTTCGGTTCGGTTCGGTTCGGTTCGGTTCGGTTGTGGCACAACAAGAATTCGAGTGGGGGTGCCGTGTGCGTAAAATGTCGAACGCCGAACGCCGAACGCCGAACGCCGAACGCCGACTTAGCGGATGTGGAGTGTGGAATGTAGAGTGTCGGGTATGGTGTGTGGATGAGTGGTTAGTGGGTGCTAGAAATGGCAAAAGATTCCCAGACCGGGACTCGAACCCGGGTCTGCTGGGTGAGAGCCAGCTATCCTAACCACCTAGACTATCTGGGAAGGCGAAAGTACACACACATCAACGCATACCACAACCAAACAACACAATACACACACACAAAAACACAACACACACAAAACAAACACACGCTAAACAGCAACAACACAACAACACACACAACAACAACTACTACTACTCACAACCACACACCACACACACCACACACCTTACACCACACACCTTACACCACACTGCCACCACATAACACCTCCAAACACACACACAATCCTCACACCGACACCGACACCGACACCGACACCGACACCGACACCGACACCGACGATCTATCCTTATGTCGGTCAATCTACTATGCCCACCCATCCTTCATTTGCGCGTACACACACGCTCGCTTTCTGCCGATGTATCGCTCTATTCGTGTATTGGTGTGAATGTATAGTCCGCAGCACTTGCTCTCTCTCTCTCTCTCTCTCTCTCTCTCTCTCTCTCTCTCTCCATCTGTCTTTCTATCTATCTTTCTATCAAAATAGATCTGTGTCTGTGGCCTGCGGCTTTCCGTCACCGAGTAAAGAGGGTATAGCAGAAGTATGGCCTTCACTTCTTTTTTGTTTGTTTCTCTTGTTGTTGCTTCACATATTTCTGCTTCTCCTTGTTTTGTTTTGCTTTTGTGTTTTTTGTACTCTACATGGAGGTGCGGCATGCATCTGTATCTCTGCGTGTCGATGGTATCTGATGAGTAGCAGAGCAGTTGGTGCTGTAGTGGGTCACGTGAAGCGAGTGTCCAACAACAAGAGCAACGGACAGATAACCTGGCTGGCTATGACGGACGGCAGGAGATCGCACTCGCGCGTCGCCTCCTCGCTTCGGTGTATTGTGAGTGCGAGTGTATTGTGCTCGGCATGGCATGGTAGGTGGGTGTGAGGATGGTTGGTCTGATTGAAGTGGAAGATCTGCTGGACAGATCGAAGCTATGATTTTGATTGTGACAGGAGGTGGGCTGTGTGACTGTACACTACGAGTCAATGGCTGGCTGTAGGTGCATGGGTGTGTTGCGTTGAGTTGCGTTGGTTCGGTTCGGTTCGGTTCGGTTCGGTTCGGTTCGGTTGTGGCACAACAAGAATTCGAGTGGGGGTGCCGTGTGCGTAAAATGTCGAACGCCGAACGCCGAACGCCGAACGCCGAACGCCGACTTAGCGGATGTGGAGTGTGGAATGTAGAGTGTCGGGTATGGTGTGTGGATGAGTGGTTAGTGGGTGCTAGAAATGGCAAAAGATTCCCAGACCGGGACTCGAACCCGGGTCTGCTGGGTGAAAGCCAGCTATCCTAACCACCTAGACTATATGGGAATCACTTCTCAATTTGCCTCGTCGAGCACAAGTCTCCCCAGTCAAGCAGCAGAAGTATCAAGCCCCCCTCCCAGCTCCCGTCAGCACCCAGCACGCCAGCCATGAATCCAGTGAAGCGCCCCGTCTCTGCACCAGCAGCTGCGTCTCCGGTGGGTACAGTGGTATCCACCCAAGAAACGCAACCTGGTTGCACCGTCTCTGCGCCCGCTCAAGATTCATCGACCGTGCCAGCTGAATCTCGTGGAAGTGTCTCGGACCGCGACAGCGATGTCGCAAACGGCGACACCGACACGCAAGCCTCAAGCGCCAGTGGTGACGCCGCCGACATGGACATCGACTCTGTGGCAGCGGCACGTACCGTTGAAGTTGGTGCCGGCATGCAAGTGCACCTGCACGAGCGGTCGGCCGTCGACGTCGAAGCCTCAGCTGAAGCCACCGACTCCGACGACCAAGCGACAACGACGCGTGACGAAGCTGCGTCTTCGTCTCTCCGCGCGCTTCTCAATCGTCCGACGGAGATCGTCGTGACTCGACCCGCCTCCCCAGCCGATCCGTGTGGCCATGCCACGTCCGACTGCCGATGCGATCGAAGCCATCGACGCGCTCTACGCAAGCAACCGCGACTGGTCTGAAGTTGCTCGCCGCATCGAGCAAGCTCGTCCGTATCAGCTGCCTCGCGCGCGCTTCGTGATGATGATCGAGACCAACCGTGCGTTCGACCGCACTGGTATCAACAAGATCATGACGTCGCTGCTCAAGGACAACGACGACACCGTGATCAAGGAACTGATCGACCATCAGCAGATTGGTCAGATCTCCAAGGGCCGCGGCGGCGATCTTTGCGTCAAGGTGAAGACTCGCGCCGCGTGCGAACAGCTCGCCGGCCAAGAGGTCAAGATCCTCGGGAACAAGTTCAAGTTCCAAGACTTCGACATCCTTGCCGACCGCTTCTTCATCGACGTGTCCAGTGTCGACAGCGACTTTGACGACGCGTTCATGCTTCGTCGTCTCTTCGAGCTTGGCGCGGAACCCATCTACGGGACGTTCCGCGACGTCAATCTGGAAGCCGCGATGACCACCGCCACGTGGCGTGTGTACTTCCGTGCGAACCGATGCCCGCCGGCATTAGTCGTTGGAGGTCAGCCGTGCGATCAGCTTTTGTTCGACGGCCGCCTGTATCCAGCTCAAGCGAAGGACGCTGCCTTCCCGTCCCAGCGACGTGGCTTTGGGCAGCGCTCGCCGCATGCGCTCGATCTGTCCGCGCCGACATCGACCCCGCGTTCGACGTCGACAACCCCGCACTCAGCAGCCTCCGAGTCCAAGCGCTCGTATGCGTCCGTGGTGCGCAACGGCAAGCCCGCTCCGCAGAAGCCCCGCGCGTCTGCGCCCGCGGGTCCGACCGACGACTCGATGAGCGTGCTCTCGCTGAGCACGAACGTTGGTTCCGTAGTCTCGCCTCCGGGCAGTCCACGGCCGACGCAAACCCAGCTTGCCATCACGGACGGCAGTCGCAACTCGACGTCGTCTGGGATGCGCAAGGCCAAGCGCCAGCGCTGCGCCGAAGACTTCGCGACGGTGATGCAGAAGACTCGGCCGCAGCAGAACCCAGTTGCCGACATCGCGACAAGCAACTACTTCTCTGTGCTCAGCATGGTGGAGGTGGAACTCGAAGCTTGCGACGCGATGCTCGACGACGCCAGCTCGCCGCGATACCAGATCGTCCCGCGGATCACCAAGGTCCCAACGGAGGTCAAGGCGAGCAAGGAAACCAGCCACTTCTTGACGAAGCACACACGAGCGTCGTCAAGACGAAGGAAGCCAAGAACGTCGCCGACGTCGCGGCTGAGCTTGTCTTGACGGAGAAGGCAGCTGAAGACGCTCTCCAGCCTGCCAAGCTCAAGCAAGCAAGCGACCGCGTTGCCAGCGTGCTGAAGACGATTCGCTCGACAAGCAACCCCGACACGCTGACGCATATGGCGACGACGCAGTCTCCGATTGCGTTCAACGCCGCGTTGCTCAAGGAGATGAGTGTCGTGTCTCGCTCTGTCGACGACCTCGCCCACCTGCACCTGATCAACCGCGTCCTCAGCGCAAGCGACCCGTCCAGTGCGACGACGTTTGCGCACAAGTGGGCCAAGTACTTCGATGGCGAGAAGGCACCGAAGAAGCGCGACGACCTGTTCCGGACCGTCGCGCATTGGTGGAAGAACGAAGCGCTCGCTCCCATGCTCCGCGCGACACGTGCGCTGTCCCTCTTTGAGGTGATGCTCATGTGTACTGCGCCGCAGATCTTCGAGAACGACGCGTGGATCCAGCGACTGACGGGCCATCCAACGCTGTGGATCCCCGCCCAGAACCGACGCCTCCTGCACCCCTGCACGTTGTTTGCGCTTTTGCGTTCAGACATCGGCCAGCTCTGTTTCGAGCTGTGGGGTCCGTGCAGTGGCAAGGCAGTCTCCTCGACGACCTCGACTACCTCGCGACTGTGAGGTGTTCTTCCCGGAAGACGGCGTGCTGCAACTCACGTCGGTCGACGGCAAGTTCGTTCTTGCCACGGGAGCGCTCGCGATGAGCAGCTAAACCGGCCGCACAGGAAGAATCGACCGAGATCTCGTGGGAGGGCGTCACTTTGTTGACGGTCAACACCAACGGGATCAAGAAGAACGGTCACCTCCTCGTCGAGCACCTGCTCATCAAGAACAGTCTTTCATGTGTACAAGAAACCAAGATCCGCGACAGTCACCAGCTGCCAAGATCGAATTCAACCACGCTGCACGATTCAAGCACCGCTTGTTCGTCAGCGACCTCAATGCAACCTCGACAGCCTCGACAGGACCAAGATCCGGCGGCGTCATGACGGTTCTCCGTTCTGACTTTCCCGGCTTCGACTCTGCTCGTGAGCTGTCGTCCTTCACGTACCCGGGACGTTACTTGGTCGTCCAAGTGATGGTCAACGATGCTCCGGTGTACATCCACAACGTCTACTCGCCTGTGGACGACACGGAGAAGGCCGAGTTCTTCGACGCCCTCCCGTTCAGCGAGTTTGAAGACAACGCGACACACATCGTGCTCGGTGATCTCAACACTCCGCTTGATCCCCGTCTCGACTCGTCCGAACCAAGGTTCATCACCACGCGCGGTCGTAGTGCGTGTCAGCGATGGTTGGGGTGCCTCGGTGTCGTCGACCCATGGCGCATCCACCATCCTGAAGAACGAGTCTTCACGGGTCCCCAGCCGCGCAAGAATCGGCTCGACTACATCCTGCTCTCGCGGGATTTCAGCAACGCCGTCTACGGTGACTCGACGTATTTCCAGCCGAAGGCAGCCGGAGATCATCTCGTGCACCAAGTGACGCTGCGGACCATGGCCCAGCCGCAAGGTCGGGGTACTGGCGCTTTCCCGATCGCGTTGCTCGAGTATCCAGACATCGTCAAGGCGATCGAAGGTGAAGCCACTGCGGTTCTCGAGAAGCTGCGGTCGGCAGACAACAAGGGCAAGGTCTGGGAAGAGTGGAAGTGCTCCATGCAGACTCAGCTCCAAGCCATCCAGCGCAAGCTTCGCTACCAGAACGAGTCAGCGATCCGTGACGCACAGACAGCTCTCGACCGAGCGGCAGCAAGGTTTCGAGACACTAGAACAAACGCGGCCCAGGAGATGTTCCAAGCTGCGTTGGCGACGTATCGTGAGTGTGTCGAGCACTCCCGCAACTACAACCTAGACAGCGCGTTCGACTTCCAAGCAGCCAACGCCGAGAAGTCGACCAAGTTCTTCTTCCGTCCGATCGACGCGTCGCTCAATCGAGTCAGCATCGAGGAAGTGCGCATGTCCGACGGATCAACCTCGCGTAATCCTGCGGACATCACGACGGTGTTTCGCGATCACTGGGGTTCGATCATGGGCGATCCCGCGTCCAGTGGTGGTCGACCGCCTCCACCGGACCCAGACAAGATGACGCAACTACTGGCAGCTATCACTGCTCGTCTCGACCCGACAGAGACCGAGCTGCTCAACGCTCCGATCACGGGTATCGAGTTTGCAGCCGCGCTCAGGAAGATGAAGTCGACGTCGGCGCCAGGCATGGACGGGCTCACGGCTGCGTTCTACAAGGTCGCACCTGACGTCTTCGGCGAGTGCCTCGAGCTAGTGTTCTACCACCAGCTCGCCCGCGGAGAGATGCTCAAGTCCCAACGCAAGTCCGCCATCTGCTTGTTGCACAAGAAGGGTTCTCGCGCGGAAGCTGGGAACTACCGCCCGATTGCGCTTATCGGTGTGGATGTGAAGGCGCTGTCCAAGGTTCTCACAGCTCGGCTGCAGATGTTCCTGCCCAAGCTCATCAACGCTGCGCAGAAGGCGTTCATGAAGGGTCGGTCGATCCACCACCACATCCGGTTCCTCGCTGATCTCCAAGACCTCGTGACGGCAACGGATGACGACGCGTTTGCGACGTTCCTCGACTTTGAGAAGGCCTACGATCGTGTCAACTGGGACTACCTCTTCCAAGTTCTTGATCGCATGGGGTGCGGCGGTGCGTTCTCGACTTGGATTAGACTCCTCTACACACGACCACAAGCCCACCTGATGATCAACGGTCACGTCCAAGAAGCAATCGAGCCGACTCGTGGTGTGAAGCAGGGCGATCCCTTGTCGGCTTTGTTGTTTCTGCTTGTCATTGAGCCGCTTGGCAACCTCCTTCGGCAACACGAAGAACACGGTGTATGCCTGTCCGAGCGACTGACGGTCACAAGTTTGTTCTTCGCGGACGACTCGACACTTCTCTCCGGATCGGTGAGTGGCATGGAAGCGCAGTTAGAGCTCGTCCAGCTCTACTGTGATGGGTCCGGCGCCAAGCTCAACCTGAACAAGTGCGTCGTGCTGCCACTTCATCGTCGTCGACATGTAACTCAGCTGGGCACCGTGCGCGTACTCGAGCGATGTGAGACGGTGAAGTACCTCGGCATCCCGTTTGGCCAAGCGTCGGCCGTTCAGGCTCTCCTGGATGACCTTGACCGCAAGTTCCACGAAGGGTTCAAGCTGTGGTTTCGACGCGCGCGTACACTCCAAGGTCGGCTCTTGATTGCGCAGACCATGGTGTTGTCGCGCTTGTGGCACTACACTATGCACGCCCCAGTTCCAGCACCGATGGTGCGACGGTGGCAGGCGACGCTGCATCGGTTTGTGCTCAGTCGTCGCTATGAGCGCGACGCTCGACACGTCCAGCTCATCTCTTCGGCGTTCATCGCTCAGCCTCGCAGTGTGGGTGGTCTCCAGGTTCCCAGTATCGACGCAGCGATCAAGCGACAGATGTTGTCACTCGTGCTCCAGTTCATTCGTGAGTCTGATGCATCCGTGTGCAACTGGACTTCAGCTGGTCATCGCGTGCTCGAGCTGGTGCTTCCTCGTTGGGGTCCTCGTCAAGCGTTCGACTTCCTCACCGTCAACCCGAAGCGACACGGCAAGCTCCTCGACTGGTCATGCCTTTCACAGTGGTGGCGCGACGCCTGGTTGCTGTGGCATCGCACGCGGTTTCCAGTGACGTGGATGGATCTCCCGGGTCGAACGCGACTAGCGTACGCATTGCAGCAGCCTCTGTGGTTCCACGGCGACTTGACATTCCAGTTCGAACCTCCACCAAGGTCCAGCACGGCGATCGCACACCGTCGAAGCCTATCGATGGTAGCCGAACCCCAGCGAAGCTTCCGTCGACATATCGCTCAAGCTTTTCGTCTGCGATGCCTGTCCGACTTCGTGGACTCAAGTTGCGCGTGGCCCGACGCAGAAGACTTCGCTCGACGTCACATCGACTACACATGGGTCGGTGTTCGTCCGTATCAACAGTATCTGTGGCTCCAGCGTCTCCACCATGAAGCTACTCAAGTGTTTCGTCGCGTGCTGAGTGTGTGTGGTGCCAGTGAAGACGACCTGCGTGTTGTAGGCACTGCACCGCCTTCACCGTACGCCGGTGTGCGTATCCAGACGCGTGTGTGCCTCGTTCCGAACGTGCCGCGCTCGCAGCTTCTTCGACTGGTGTGGCAAGCTCCAACCAACGGTCCGACCACACCCAATCCAGCTACACGAACCTTCGGCAACACAAGATGACATCAAGGCAGTCGTGCGACGCCGCAAACGCTTGCGGAAGTTGCTGCTACCGGTGTTTGAAGATCTACAGTTTCGTTTGGCGTTCCGACTACTACCAGTGCGCTCAAGGTTCTCGTGGAATCAAGAGCTGATCTACTGCTTGCACCCCAGTAGCAGTAGAGACTGAGCGTCACTTGTTCTTCGAGTGTGTGCTTGCTCGTCAAGTGTGGCCAGTGTTGTTCGGACTGGTGTGTTCTTTGACACACGCCCCACATGGTTGCACGTTGCCCTCGGTGGTCTCCCTGGTGTGGCATCACAGTGGCAGGGTGCATCGTCGGTGATCCAAGACTTGTGGCATGTGCTACGATCGGTGACTCTTCATTCTCTCTGGCGGTGGCGCAACGAGTTGATTTTCTGTGATCGGTCCCCACCACCGCTGCTCCCAGCCCTCCGCGTTGTGTACACGACGTTCACTGCGCATGTACGTGCATGTCAACGACGTTTGTACGATGAAGAAGAACGGACGCAGTTGTTGTTGGTTTTGGAAGCGCTAACAAGCACACGGTCACTTGGGGGGTTCCTCAGGTGTAACAAGCAGCTGCTCAAGGTTCGCTTCATGGTTTAGGTGAAGCAAAAAGCAAAACCGTACGTCGGTTTGACGACATTACCCTTAGGGTGATCAGCTTGCCGGCGGAGCGACGGGCAGGCTCAAAGGTCTGCCGTTTTCCCTATCTACACATCCAAGCCAATCACCCCACCCACTTTTGGTACGGAAAAGTCCGACCGATGTGGGAATCGAACCGGAGACCGAGCGATCGACAATCCGGCACTCTCCCACTGGGCTACAAGGCAATCAAAACCCGGAAGGCATGACCAAGTGTTCCCAAACCATCCAAGTCGACACTTTACCAACACCTCGTTACACTCGTGTACACTATACCATACATTTTTATAGTGACGAGGTTAGATTAGAAGTCATCATTGTCGTATTTCATTAAATACAGACTTCTTCCACCTAGACTATCTGGGAAGGCGAAAGTACACACACATCAACGCATACCACAACCAAACAACACAATACACACACACAAAAACACAACACACACAAAACAAACACACGCTAAACAGCAACAACACAACAACACACACAACAACAACTACTACTACTCACAACCACACACCACACACACCACACACCTTACACCACACTGCCACCACATAACACCTCCAAACACACACACAATCCTCACACCGACACCGACACCGACACCGACACCGACACCGACACCGACACCGACGATCTATCCTTATGTCGGTCAATCTACTATGCCCACCCATCCTTCATTTGCGCGTACACACACGCTCGCTTTCTGCCGATGTATCGCTCTATTCGTGTATTGGTGTGAATGTATAGTCCGCAGCACTTGCTCTCTCTCTCTCTCTCTCTCTCTCTCTCTCTCTCTCCATCTGTCTTTCTATCTATCTTTCTATCAAAATAGATCTGTGTCTGTGGCCTGCGGCTTTCCGTCACCGAGTAAAGAGGGTATAGCAGAAGTATGGCCTTCACTTCTTTTTTGTTTGTTTCTCTTGTTGTTGCTTCACATATTTCTGCTTCTCCTTGTTTTGTTTTGCTTTTGTGTTTTTTGTACTCTACATGGAGGTGCGGCATGCATCTGTATCTCTGCGTGTCGATGGTATCTGATGAGTAGCAGAGCAGTTGGTGCTGTAGTGGGTCACGTGAAGCGAGTGTCCAACAACAAGAGCAACGGACAGATAACCTGGCTGGCTATGACGGACGGCAGGAGATCGCACTCGCGCGTCGCCTCCTCGCTTCGGTGTATTGTGAGTGCGAGTGTATTGTGCTCGGCATGGCATGGTAGGTGGGTGTGAGGATGGTTGGTCTGATTGAAGTGGAAGATCTGCTGGACAGATCGAAGCTATGATTTTGATTGTGACAGGAGGTGGGCTGTGTGACTGTACACTACGAGTCAATGGCTGGCTGTAGGTGCATGGGTGTGTTGCGTTGAGTTGCGTTGGTTCGGTTCGGTTCGGTTCGGTTCGGTTCGGTTCGGTTCGGTTGTGGCACAACAAGAATTCGAGTGGGGGTGCCGTGTGCGTAAAATGTCGAACGCCGAACGCCGAACGCCGAACGCCGAACGCCGACTTAGCGGATGTGGAGTGTGGAATGTAGAGTGTCGGGTATGGTGTGTGGATGAGTGGTTAGTGGGTGCTAGAAATGGCAAAAGATTCCCAGACCGGGACTCGAACCCGGGTCTGCTGGGTGAGAGCCAGCTATCCTAACCACCTAGACTATCTGGGAAGGCGAAAGTACACACACATCAACGCATACCACAACCAAACAACACAATACACACACACAAAAAACAACACACACAAAACAAACACACGCTAAACAGCAACAACACAACAACACACACAACAACAACTACTACTACTCACAACCACACACCACACACACCACACACCTTACACCACACTGCCACCACATAACACCTCCAAACACACACACAATCCTCACACCGACACCGACACCGACACCGACACCGACACCGACACCGACACCGACACCGACGATCTATCCTTATGTCGGTCAATCTACTATGCCCACCCATCCTTCATTTGCGCGTACACACACGCTCGCTTTCTGCCGATGTATCGCTCTATTCGTGTATTGGTGTGAATGTATAGTCCGCAGCACTTGCTCTCTCTCTCTCTCTCTCTCTCTCTCTCTCTCTCTCTCTCTCTCTCTCTCTCTCCATCTGTCTTTCTATCTATCTTTCTATCAAAATAGATCTGTGTCTGTGGCCTGCGGCTTTCCGTCACCGAGTAAAGAGGGTATAGCAGAAGTATGGCCTTCACTTCTTTTTTGTTTGTTTCTCTTGTTGTTGCTTCACATATTTCTGCTTCTCCTTGTTTTGTTTTGCTTTTGTGTTTTTTGTACTCTACATGGAGGTGCGGCATGCATCTGTATCTCTGCGTGTCGATGGTATCTGATGAGTAGCAGAGCAGTTGGTGCTGTAGTGGGTCACGTGAAGCGAGTGTCCAACAACAAGAGCAACGGACAGATAACCTGGCTGGCTATGACGGACGGCAGGAGATCGCACTCGCGCGTCGCCTCCTCGCTTCGGTGTATTGTGAGTGCGAGTGTATTGTGCTCGGCATGGCATGGTAGGTGGGTGTGAGGATGGTTGGTCTGATTGAAGTGGAAGATCTGCTGGACAGATCGAAGCTATGATTTTGATTGTGACAGGAGGTGGGCTGTGTGACTGTACACTACGAGTCAATGGCTGGCTGTAGGTGCATGGGTGTGTTGCGTTGAGTTGCGTTGGTTCGGTTCGGTTCGGTTCGGTTCGGTTCGGTTCGGTTCGTTGGCACAACAAGAATTCGAGTGGGGGTGCCGTGTGCGTAAAATGTCGAACGCCGAACGCCGAACGCCGAACGCCGAACGCCGACTTAGCGGATGTGGAGTGTGGAATGTAGAGTGTCGGGTATGGTGTGTGGATGAGTGGTTAGTGGGTGCTAGAAATGGCAAAAGATTCCCAGACCGGGACTCGAACCCGGGTCTGCTGGGTGAGAGCCAGCTATCCTAACCACCTAGACTATCTGGGAAGGCGAAAGTACACACACATCAACGCATACCACAACCAAACAACACAATACACACACACAAAAACACAACACACACAAAACAAACACACGCTAAACAGCAACAACACAACAACACACACAACAACAACTACTACTACTCACAACCACACACCACACACACCACACACCTTACACCACACTGCCACCACATAACACCTCCAAACACACACACAATCCTCACACCGACACCGACACCGACACCGACACCGACACCGACACCGACACCGACACCGACGATCTATCCTTATGTCGGTCAATCTACTATGCCCACCCATCCTTCATTTGCGCGTACACACACGCTCGCTTTCTGCCGATGTATCGCTCTATTCGTGTATTGGTGTGAATGTATAGTCCGCAGCACTTGCTCTCTCTCTCTCTCTCTCTCTCTCTCTCTCTCTCTCTCTCTCTCTCTCTCTCATCTGTCTTTCTATCTATCTTTCTATCAAAATAGATCTGTGTCTGTGGCCTGCGGCTTTCCGTCACCGAGTAAAGAGGGTATAGCAGAAGTATGGCCTTCACTTCTTTTTTGTTTGTTTCTCTTGTTGTTGCTTCACATATTTCTGCTTCTCCTTGTTTTGTTTTGCTTTTGTGTTTTTTGTACTCTACATGGAGGTGCGGCATGCATCTGTATCTCTGCGTGTCGATGGTATCTGATGAGTAGCAGAGCAGTTGGTGCTGTAGTGGGTCACGTGAAGCGAGTGTCCAACAACAAGAGCAACGGACAGATAACCTGGCTGGCTATGACGGACGGCAGGAGATCGCACTCGCGCGTCGCCTCCTCGCTTCGGTGTATTGTGAGTGCGAGTGTATTGTGCTCGGCATGGCATGGTAGGTGGGTGTGAGGATGGTTGGTCTGATTGAAGTGGAAGATCTGCTGGACAGATCGAAGCTATGATTTTGATTGTGACAGGAGGTGGGCTGTGTGACTGTACACTACGAGTCAATGGCTGGCTGTAGGTGCATGGGTGTGTTGCGTTGAGTTGCGTTGGTTCGGTTCGGTTCGGTTCGTTCGTTCGGTTCGGTTCGGTTCGGTGTGGCACAACAAGAATTCGAGTGGGGGTGCCGTGTGCGTAAAATGTCGAACGCCGAACGCCGAACGCCGAACGCCGAACGCCGACTTAGCGGATGTGGAGTGTGGAATGTAGAGTGTCGGGTATGGTGTGTGGATGAGTGGTTAGTGGGTGCTAGAAATGGCAAAAGATTCCCAGACCGGGACTCGAACCCGGGTCTGCTGGGTGAGAGCCAGCTATCCTAACCACCTAGACTATCTGGGAAGGCGAAAGTACACACACATCAACGCATACCACAACCAAACAACACAATACACACACACAAAAACACAACACACACAAAACAAACACACGCTAAACAGCAACAACACAACAACACACACAACAACAACTAACTACTACACTCACAACCACACACCACACACACCACACACCTTACACACACTGCCACCACATAACACCTCCAAACACACACACAATCCTCACACCGACACCGACACCGACACCGACACCGACACCGACACCGACACCGACACCGACGATCTATCCTTATGTCGGTCAATCTACTATGCCCACCCATCCTTCATTTGCGCGTACACACACGCTCGCTTTCTGCCGATGTATCGCTCTATTCGTGTATTGGTGTGAATGTATAGTCCGCAGCACTTGCTCTCTCTCTCTCTCTCTCTCTCTCTCTCTCTCTCTCTCTCTCTCATCTGTCTTTCTATCTATCTTTCTATCAAAATAGATCTGTGTCTGTGGCCTGCGGCTTTCCGTCACCGAGTAAAGAGGGTATAGCAGAAGTATGGCCTTCACTTCTTTTTTGTTTGTTTCTCTTGTTGTTGCTTCACATATTTCTGCTTCTCCTTGTTTTGTTTTGCTTTTGTGTTTTTTGTACTCTACATGGAGGTGCGGCATGCATCTGTATCTCTGCGTGTCGATGGTATCTGATGAGTAGCAGAGCAGTTGGTGCTGTAGTGGGTCACGTGAAGCGAGTGTCCAACAACAAGAGCAACGGACAGATAACCTGGCTGGCTATGACGGACGGCAGGAGATCGCACTCGCGCGTCGCCTCCTCGCTTCGGTGTATTGTGAGTGCGAGTGTATTGTGCTCGGCATGGCATGGTAGGTGGGTGTGAGGATGGTTGGTCTGATTGAAGTGGAAGATCTGCTGGACAGATCGAAGCTATGATTTTGATTGTGACAGGAGGTGGGCTGTGTGACTGTACACTACGAGTCAATGGCTGGCTGTAGGTGCATGGGTGTGTTGCGTTGAGTTGCGTTGGTTCGGTTCGGTTCGGTTCGGTTCGGTTCGGTTCGGTTCGGTTCGGTTGTGGCACAACAAGAATTCGAGTGGGGGTGCCGTGTGCGTAAAATGTCGAACGCCGAACGCCGAACGCCGAACGCCGAACGCCGACTTAGCGGATGTGGAGTGTGGAATGTAGAGTGTCGGGTATGGTGTGTGGATGAGTGGTTAGTGGGTGCTAGAAATGGCAAAAGATTCCCAGACCGGGACTCGAACCCGGGTCTGCTGGGTGAGAGCCAGCTATCCTAACCACCTAGACTATCTGGGAAGGCGAAAGTACACACACATCAACGCATACCACAACCAAACAACACAATACACACACACAAAAACACAACACACACAAAACAAACACACGCTAAACAGCAACAACACAACAACACACACAACAACAACTACTACTACACCACAACCACACACCACACACACCACACACCTTACACCACACTGCCACCACATAACACCTCCAAACACACACACAATCCTCACACCGACACCGACACCGACACCGACACCGACACCGACACCGACACCGACACCGACGATCTATCCTTATGTCGGTCAATCTACTATGCCCACCCATCCTTCATTTGCGCGTACACACACGCTCGCTTTCTGCCGATGTATCGCTCTATTCGTGTATTGGTGTGAATGTATAGTCCGCAGCACTTGCTCTCTCTCTCTCTCTCTCTCTCTCTCTCTCTCTCTCTCCTTCTGTCTTTCTATCTATCTTTCTATCAAAATAGATCTGTGTCTGTGGCCTGCGGCTTTCCGTCACCGAGTAAAGAGGGTATAGCAGAAGTATGGCCTTCACTTCTTTTTTGTTTGTTTCTCTTGTTGTTGCTTCACATATTTCTGCTTCTCCTTGTTTTGTTTTGCTTTTGTGTTTTTTGTACTCTACATGGAGGTGCGGCATGCATCTGTATCTCTGCGTGTCGATGGTATCTGATGAGTAGCAGAGCAGTTGGTGCTGTAGTGGGTCACGTGAAGCGAGTGTCCAACAACAAGAGCAACGGACAGATAACCTGGCTGGCTATGACGGACGGCAGGAGATCGC
>JAKVDI010000238.1:0-25862 GCA_022836835.1 Pythium insidiosum | reverse complement strand
GCTGCGAGTCACTGGTCGAGCTGCTTTTCAGCCTTCACTACCTCCATGTCTGCCTGTACCGTGTACGCACGCCGTGCATGTCCGAGTGAACTGGTCTGTTTGTGTCGGTGTATTACTGTGGGGTTCGACATCTGGACATCTGGGCACACCCACAGCCAGACTGCACAATGTGTCATGCATACAGTTACGTACTGGTGTGGATGCATACTCCGTGGTTGGTTCATGCAGCACAGTTCATTGGGCGTGTTGAATTGTAACTGGCGCGGGTTGGTTTGGGTCGGTTTGCTGCAAGTGTATAACAGTTCGTCCGAGTGTATTGTAATGAATTGTAGGTGTCGTGTTGGGGACGAGCTGCATGAGGGGGCGATGGTGCATGTAGATGTAGTCGCTTTACGTGAATGTGGTGTTTGTGCACAAGGTGAGTGCGTTCTGTGATGGAAAGGAATGGAGCGTGGTCGGGGCGGGTGAGAAAGCGGTTGACAGAAGGCGGGGTTACCGGTCTTATGGTGTAATGGTTAGCACTCTGGACTTTGAATCCAGCGATCCGGGTTCGAGTCCCGGTAGGACCTCGTTTTTGCGCGCAGGCAACGGGCGAGGCAGTGCTAGGGAGCGACGATAGCGTGAGAAGCGTGTTGCGAGCGTGTGTGGCGCTGCAGTTGTAGCGCGGAGGAGGTAGGTCAAGTGCTGGTCTTATGGTGTAATGGTTAGCACTCTGGACTCTGAATCCAGCGATCCGGGTTCAAATCCCGGTAGGACCTCTTTTTGACAATTTACCACTTCATATACACACACAGCATCGACCGCTCACACTACTACACTCCACACACACGTACAAACACATCACACCTACTGAACCCACACCATCCCTCGTGACAGCCCATTCCATATGCATTATATGCATTATGGATCTGATCCACACATGTACTGTACCAACCATGCTACCACATCAACCAACGCACTCCACTTAGCTTAGCGGGATCGGGCTGGGTCAGTGACCCGACAACGTGCCACGTCGTCTTCTACGTTCACACGTATGCATGTATGTATGGTATGTTGGTGGCCACACGTATTGTACCGTCGTCCTGAACGACGTACCATGTCCTGTCCTATCCTATCCTGTCGAGTCGAAGGGTATCCGGTCCTGCGATGTTCCGTCTTGTCGTACCCTGTCTTTGCCCTCCCTGGTCTTCCGTTCCGTTCCGTTTCGTTCCCTTCCCTTCCCTTCCCGCTCGCGGTCGCGCTCGCCGCGTAGGTAGCGAGTGGGTCATCTGCTTCTGATGCGCGCACCACCGAGACTGGGATCGCGCTGCGAGTCACTGGTCGAGCTGCTTTTCAGCCTTCACTACCTCCATGTCTGCCTGTACCGTGTACGCACGCCGTGCATGTCCGAGTGAACTGGTCTGTTTGTGTCGGTGTATTACTGTGGGGTTCGACATCTGGACATCTGGGCACACCCACAGCCAGACTGCACAATGTGTCATGCATACAGTATACGTACTGGTGTGGATGCATACTCCGTGGTTGGTTCATGCAGCACAGTTCATTGGGCGTGTTGAATTGTAACTGGCGCGGGTTGGTTTGGGTCGGTTTGCTGCAAGTGTATAACAGTTCGTCCGAGTGTATTGTAATGAATTGTAGGTGTCGTGTTGGGGACGAGCTGCATGAGGGGGCGATGGTGCATGTAGATGTAGTCGCTTTACGTGAATGTGGTGTGTTGTGCACAAGGTGAGTGCGTTCTGTGATGGAAAGGAATGGAGCGTGGTCGGGGCGGGTGAGAAAGCGGTTGACAGAAGGCGGGGTTACCGGTCTTATGGTGTAATGGTTAGCACTCTGGACTTTGAATCCAGCGATCCGGGTTCGAGTCCCGGTAGGACCTCGTTTTTGCGCGCAGGCAACGGGCGAGGCAGTGCTAGGGAGCGACGATAGCGTGAGAAGCGTGTTGCGAGCGTGTGTGGCGCTGCAGTTGTAGCGCGGAGGAGGTAGGTCAAGTGCTGGTCTTATGGTGTAATGGTTAGCACTCTGGACTCTGAATCCAGCGATCCGGGTTCAAATCCCGGTAGGACCTCTTTTTGACAATTTACCACTTCATATACAACACACAGCATCGACCGCTCACCACTACTACACTCCACACACACGTACAAACACATCACACCTACTGAACCCACACCATCCCTCGTGACAGCCCATTCCATATGCATTATATGCATTATGGATCTGATCCACACATGTACTGTACCAACCATGCTACACATCAACCAACGCACTCCACTTAGCTTAGCGGGATCGGGCTGGGTCAGTGACCCGACAACGTGCCACGTCGTCTTCTACGTTCACACGTATGCATGTATGTATGGTATGTTGGTGGCCACACGTATTGTACCGTCGTCCTGAACGACGTACCATGTCCTGTCCTATCCTATCCTGTCGAGTCGAAGGGTATCCGGTCCTGCGATGTTCCGTCTTGTCGTACCCTGTCTTTGCCCTCCCTGGTCTTCGTTCCGTTCCGTTCCGTTCCCTTCCCTTCCCTTCCCGCTCGCGGTCGCGCTCGCCGCGGGTAGGAGGCGAGTGGGTCATCTGCTTCTGATGCGCGCACCACCGAGACTGGGATCGCGCTGCGAGTCACTGGTCGAGCTGCTTTTCAGCCTTCACTACCTCCATGTCTGCCTGTACCGTGTACGCACGCCGTGCATGTCCGAGTGAACTGGTCTGTTTGTGTCGGTGTATTACTGTGGGGTTCGACATCTGGACATCTGGGCACACCCACAGCCAGACTGCACAATGTGTCATGCATACAGTATACGTACTGGTGTGGATGCATACTCCGTGGTTGGTTCATGCAGCACAGTTCATTGGGCGTGTTGAATTGTAACTGGCGCGGGTTGGTTTGGGTCGGTTTGCTGCAAGTGTATAACAGTTCGTCCGAGTGTATTGTAATGAATTGTAGGTGTCGTGTTGGGGACGAGCTGCATGAGGGGGCGATGGTGCATGTAGATGTAGTCGCTTTACGTGAATGTGGTGTGTTGTGCACAAGGTGAGTGCGTTCTGTGATGGAAAGGAATGGAGCGTGGTCGGGGCGGGTGAGAAAGCGGTTGACAGAAGGCGGGGTTACCGGTCTTATGGTGTAATGGTTAGCACTCTGGACTTTGAATCCAGCGATCCGGGTTCGAGTCCCGGTAGGACCTCGTTTTTGCGCGCAGGCAACGGGCGAGGCAGTGCTAGGGAGCGACGATAGCGTGAGAAGCGTGTTGCGAGCGTGTGTGGCGCTGCAGTTGTAGCGCGGAGGAGGTAGGTCAAGTGCTGGTCTTATGGTGTAATGGTTAGCACTCTGGACTCTGAATCCAGCGATCCGGGTTCAAATCCCGGTAGGACCTCTTTTTGACAATTTACCACTTCATATACAACACACAGCATCGACCGCTCACCACTACTACACTCCACACACACGTACAAACACATCACACCTACTGAACCCACACCATCCCTCGTGACAGCCCATTCCATATGCATTATATGCATTATGGATCTGATCCACACATGTACTGTACCAACCATGCTACCACATCAACCAACGCACTCCACTTAGCTTAGCGGGATCGGGCTGGGTCAGTGACCCGACAACGTGCCACGTCGTCTTCTACGTTCACACGTATGCATGTATGTATGGTATGTTGGTGGCCACACGTATTGTACCGTCGTCCTGAACGACGTACCATGTCCTGTCCTATCCTATCCTGTCGAGTCGAAGGGTATCCGGTCCTGCGATGTTCCGTCTTGTCGTACCCTGTCTTTGCCCTCCCTGGTCTTCTCGTTCCGTTCCGTTCCGTTCCCTTCCCTTCCCTTCCCGCTCGCGGTCGCGCTCGCCGCGGGTAGGAGGCGAGTGGGTCATCTGCTTCTGATGCGCGCACCACCGAGACTGGGATCGCGCTGCGAGTCACTGGTCGAGCTGCTTTTCAGCCTTCACTACCTCCATGTCTGCCTGTACCGTGTACGCACGCCGTGCATGTCCGAGTGAACTGGTCTGTTTGTGTCGGTGTATTACTGTGGGGTTCGACATCTGGACATCTGGGCACACCCACAGCCAGACTGCACAATGTGTCATGCATACAGTATACGTACTGGTGTGGATGCATACTCCGTGGTTGGTTCATGCAGCACAGTTCATTGGGCGTGTTGAATTGTAACTGGCGCGGGTTGGTTTGGGTCGGTTTGCTGCAAGTGTATAACAGTTCGTCCGAGTGTATTGTAATGAATTGTAGGTGTCGTGTTGGGGACGAGCTGCATGAGGGGGCGATGGTGCATGTAGATGTAGTCGCTTTACGTGAATGTGGTGTGTTGTGCACAAGGTGAGTGCGTTCTGTGATGGAAAGGAATGGAGCGTGGTCGGGGCGGGTGAGAAAGCGGTTGACAGAAGGCGGGGTTACCGGTCTTATGGTGTAATGGTTAGCACTCTGGACTTTGAATCCAGCGATCCGGGTTCGAGTCCCGGTAGGACCTCGTTTTTGCGCGCAGGCAACGGGCGAGGCAGTGCTAGGGAGCGACGATAGCGTGAGAAGCGTGTTGCGAGCGTGTGTGGCGCTGCAGTTGTAGCGCGGAGGAGGTAGGTCAAGTGCTGGTCTTATGGTGTAATGGTTAGCACTCTGGACTCTGAATCCAGCGATCCGGGTTCAAATCCCGGTAGGACCTCTTTTTGACAATTTACCACTTCATATACAACACACAGCATCGACCGCTCACCACTACTACACTCCACACACACGTACAAACACATCACACCTACTGAACCCACACCATCCCTCGTGACAGCCCATTCCATATGCATTATATGCATTATGGATCTGATCCACACATGTACTGTACCAACCATGCTACCACATCAACCAACGCACTCCACTTAGCTTAGCGGGATCGGGCTGGGTCAGTGACCCGACAACGTGCCACGTCGTCTTCTACGTTCACACGTATGCATGTATGTATGGTATGTTGGTGGCCACACGTATTGTACCGTCGTCCTGAACGACGTACCATGTCCTGTCCTATCCTATCCTGTCGAGTCGAAGGGTATCCGGTCCTGCGATGTTCCGTCTTGTCGTACCCTGTCTTTGCCCTCCCTGGTCTTCGTTCCGTTCCGTTCCGTTCCCTTCCCTTCCCTTCCCGCTCGCGGTCGCGCTCGCCGCGGGTAGGAGGCGAGTGGGTCATCTGCTTCTGATGCGCGCACCACCGAGACTGGGATCGCGCTGCGAGTCACTGGTCGAGCTGCTTTTCAGCCTTCACTACCTCCATGTCTGCCTGTACCGTGTACGCACGCCGTGCATGTCCGAGTGAACTGGTCTGTTTGTGTCGGTGTATTACTGTGGGGTTCGACATCTGGACATCTGGGCACACCCACAGCCAGACTGCACAATGTGTCATGCATACAGTATACGTACTGGTGTGGATGCATACTCCGTGGTTGGTTCATGCAGCACAGTTCATTGGGCGTGTTGAATTGTAACTGGCGCGGGTTGGTTTGGGTCGGTTTGCTGCAAGTGTATAACAGTTCGTCCGAGTGTATTGTAATGAATTGTAGGTGTCGTGTTGGGGACGAGCTGCATGAGGGGGCGATGGTGCATGTAGATGTAGTCGCTTTACGTGAATGTGGTGTGTTGTGCACAAGGTGAGTGCGTTCTGTGATGGAAAGGAATGGAGCGTGGTCGGGGCGGGTGAGAAAGCGGTTGACAGAAGGCGGGGTTACCGGTCTTATGGTGTAATGGTTAGCACTCTGGACTTTGAATCCAGCGATCCGGGTTCGAGTCCCGGTAGGACCTCGTTTTTGCGCGCAGGCAACGGGCGAGGCAGTGCTAGGGAGCGACGATAGCGTGAGAAGCGTGTTGCGAGCGTGTGTGGCGCTGCAGTTGTAGCGCGGAGGAGGTAGGTCAAGTGCTGGTCTTATGGTGTAATGGTTAGCACTCTGGACTCTGAATCCAGCGATCCGGGTTCAAATCCCGGTAGGACCTCTTTTTGACAATTTACCACTTCATATACAACACACAGCATCGACCGCTCACCACTACTACACTCCACACACACGTACAAACACATCACACCTACTGAACCCACACCATCCCTCGTGACAGCCCATTCCATATGCATTATATGCATTATGGATCTGATCCACACATGTACTGTACCAACCATGCTACCACATCAACCAACGCACTCCACTTAGCTTAGCGGGATCGGGCTGGGTCAGTGACCCGACAACGTGCCACGTCGTCTTCTACGTTCACACGTATGCATGTATGTATGGTATGTTGGTGGCCACACGTATTGTACCGTCGTCCTGAACGACGTACCATGTCCTGTCCTATCCTATCCTGTCGAGTCGAAGGGTATCCGGTCCTGCGATGTTCCGTCTTGTCGTACCCTGTCTTTGCCCTCCCTGGTCTTCTTCCGTTCCGTTCCGTTCCGTTCCCTTCCCTTCCCTTCCCGCTCGCGGTCGCGCTCGCCGCGGGTAGGAGGCGAGTGGGTCATCTGCTTCTGATGCGCGCACCACCGAGACTGGGATCGCGCTGCGAGTCACTGGTCGAGCTGCTTTTCAGCCTTCACTACCTCCATGTCTGCCTGTACCGTGTACGCACGCCGTGCATGTCCGAGTGAACTGGTCTGTTTGTGTCGGTGTATTACTGTGGGGTTCGACATCTGGACATCTGGGCACACCCACAGCCAGACTGCACAATGTGTCATGCATACAGTATACGTACTGGTGTGGATGCATACTCCGTGGTTGGTTCATGCAGCACAGTTCATTGGGCGTGTTGAATTGTAACTGGCGCGGGTTGGTTTGGGTCGGTTTGCTGCAAGTGTATAACAGTTCGTCCGAGTGTATTGTTAATGAATTGTAGGTGTCGTGTTGGGGACGAGCTGCATGAGGGGGCGATGGTGCATGTAGATGTAGTCGCTTTACGTGAATGTGGTGTGTTGTGCACAAGGTGAGTGCGTTCTGTGATGGAAAGGAATGGAGCGTGGTCGGGGCGGGTGAGAAAGCGGTTGACAGAAGGCGGGGTTACCGGTCTTATGGTGTAATGGTTAGCACTCTGGACTTTGAATCCAGCGATCCGGGTTCGAGTCCCGGTAGGACCTCGTTTTTGCGCGCAGGCAACGGGCGAGGCAGTGCTAGGGAGCGACGATAGCGTGAGAAGCGTGTTGCGAGCGTGTGTGGCGCTGCAGTTGTAGCGCGGAGGAGGTAGGTCAAGTGCTGGTCTTATGGTGTAATGGTTAGCACTCTGGACTCTGAATCCAGCGATCCGGGTTCAAATCCCGGTAGGACCTCTTTTTGACAATTTACCACTTCATATACAACACACAGCATCGACCGCTCACCACTACTACACTCCACACACACGTACAAACACATCACACCTACTGAACCCACACCATCCCTCGTGACAGCCCATTCCATATGCATTATATGCATTATGGATCTGATCCACACATGTACTGTACCAACCATGCTACCACATCAACCAACGCACTCCACTTAGCTTAGCGGGATCGGGCTGGGTCAGTGACCCGACAACGTGCCACGTCGTCTTCTACGTTCACACGTATGCATGTATGTATGGTATGTTGGTGGCCACACGTATTGTACCGTCGTCCTGAACGACGTACCATGTCCTGTCCTATCCTATCCTGTCGAGTCGAAGGGTATCCGGTCCTGCGATGTTCCGTCTTGTCGTACCCTGTCTTTGCCCTCCCTGGTCTTCCGTTCCGTTCCGTTCCGTTCTTCCCTTCCCTTCCCGCTCGCGGTCGCGCTCGCCGCGGGTAGGAGGCGAGTGGGTCATCTGCTTCTGATGCGCGCACCACCGAGACTGGGATCGCGCTGCGAGTCACTGGTCGAGCTGCTTTTCAGCCTTCACTACCTCCATGTCTGCCTGTACCGTGTACGCACGCCGTGCATGTCCGAGTGAACTGGTCTGTTTGTGTCGGTGTATTACTGTGGGGTTCGACATCTGGACATCTGGGCACACCCACAGCCAGACTGCACAATGTGTCATGCATACAGTATACGTACTGGTGTGGATGCATACTCCGTGGTTGGTTCATGCAGCACAGTTCATTGGGCGTGTTGAATTGTAACTGGCGCGGGTTGGTTTGGGTCGGTTTGCTGCAAGTGTATAACAGTTCGTCCGAGTGTATTGTAATGAATTGTAGGTGTCGTGTTGGGGACGAGCTGCATGAGGGGGCGATGGTGCATGTAGATGTAGTCGCTTTACGTGAATGTGGTGTGTTGTGCACAAGGTGAGTGCGTTCTGTGATGGAAAGGAATGGAGCGTGGTCGGGGCGGGTGAGAAAGCGGTTGACAGAAGGCGGGGTTACCGGTCTTATGGTGTAATGGTTAGCACTCTGGACTTTGAATCCAGCGATCCGGGTTCGAGTCCCGGTAGGACCTCGTTTTTGCGCGCAGGCAACGGGCGAGGCAGTGCTAGGGAGCGACGATAGCGTGAGAAGCGTGTTGCGAGCGTGTGTGGCGCTGCAGTTGTAGCGCGGAGGAGGTAGGTCAAGTGCTGGTCTTATGGTGTAATGGTTAGCACTCTGGACTCTGAATCCAGCGATCCGGGTTCAAATCCCGGTAGGACCTCTTTTTGACAATTTACCACTTCATATACAACACACAGCATCGACCGCTCACCACTACTACACTCCACACACACGTACAAACACATCACACCTACTGAACCCACACCATCCCTCGTGACAGCCCATTCCATATGCATTATATGCATTATGGATCTGATCCACACATGTACTGTACCAACCATGCTACCACATCAACCAACGCACTCCACTTAGCTTAGCGGGATCGGGCTGGGTCAGTGACCCGACAACGTGCCACGTCGTCTTCTACGTTCACACGTATGCATGTATGTATGGTATGTTGGTGGCCACACGTATTGTACCGTCGTCCTGAACGACGTACCATGTCCTGTCCTATCCTATCCTGTCGAGTCGAAGGGTATCCGGTCCTGCGATGTTCCGTCTTGTCGTACCCTGTCTTTGCCCTCCCTGGTCTTCCGTTCCGTTCCGTTCCGTTCCCTTCCCTTCCCTTCCCGCTCGCGGTCGCGCTCGCCGCGGGTAGGAGGCGAGTGGGTCATCTGCTTCTGATGCGCGCACCACCGAGACTGGGATCGCGCTGCGAGTCACTGGTCGAGCTGCTTTTCAGCCTTCACTACCTCCATGTCTGCCTGTACCGTGTACGCACGCCGTGCATGTCCGAGTGAACTGGTCTGTTTGTGTCGGTGTATTACTGTGGGGTTCGACATCTGGACATCTGGGCACACCCACAGCCAGACTGCACAATGTGTCATGCATACAGTATACGTACTGGTGTGGATGCATACTCCGTGGTTGGTTCATGCAGCACAGTTCATTGGGCGTGTTGAATTGTAACTGGCGCGGGTTGGTTTGGGTCGGTTTGCTGCAAGTGTATAACAGTTCGTCCGAGTGTATTGTAATGAATTGTAGGTGTCGTGTTGGGGACGAGCTGCATGAGGGGGCGATGGTGCATGTAGATGTAGTCGCTTTACGTGAATGTGGTGTGTTGTGCACAAGGTGAGTGCGTTCTGTGATGGAAAGGAATGGAGCGTGGTCGGGGCGGGTGAGAAAGCGGTTGACAGAAGGCGGGGTTACCGGTCTTATGGTGTAATGGTTAGCACTCTGGACTTTGAATCCAGCGATCCGGGTTCGAGTCCCGGTAGGACCTCGTTTTTGCGCGCAGGCAACGGGCGAGGCAGTGCTAGGGAGCGACGATAGCGTGAGAAGCGTGTTGCGAGCGTGTGTGGCGCTGCAGTTGTAGCGCGGAGGAGGTAGGTCAAGTGCTGGTCTTATGGTGTAATGGTTAGCACTCTGGACTCTGAATCCAGCGATCCGGGTTCAAATCCCGGTAGGACCTCTTTTTGACAATTTACCACTTCATATACAACACACAGCATCGACCGCTCACCACTACTACACTCCACACACACGTACAAACACATCACACCTACTGAACCCACACCATCCCTCGTGACAGCCCATTCCATATGCATTATATGCATTATGGATCTGATCCACACATGTACTGTACCAACCATGCTACCACATCAACCAACGCACTCCACTTAGCTTAGCGGGATCGGGCTGGGTCAGTGACCCGACAACGTGCCACGTCGTCTTCTACGTTCACACGTATGCATGTATGTATGGTATGTTGGTGGCCACACGTATTGTACCGTCGTCCTGAACGACGTACCATGTCCTGTTATCCTATCCTGTCGAGTCGAAGGGTATCCGGTCCTGCGATGTTCCGTCTTGTCGTACCCTGTCTTTGCCCTCCCTGGTCTTCCGTTCCGTTCCGTTCCGTTCCGTTCCTTCCCTTCCCTTCCCGCTCGCGGTCGCGCTCGCCGCGGGTAGGAGGCGAGTGGGTCATCTGCTTCTGATGCGCGCACCACCGAGACTGGGATCGCGCTGCGAGTCACTGGTCGAGCTGCTTTTCAGCCTTCACTACCTCCATGTCTGCCTGTACCGTGTACGCACGCCGTGCATGTCCGAGTGAACTGGTCTGTTTGTGTCGGTGTATTACTGTGGGGTTCGACATCTGGACATCTGGGCACACCCACAGCCAGACTGCACAATGTGTCATGCATACAGTATACGTACTGGTGTGGATGCATACTCCGTGGTTGGTTCATGCAGCACAGTTCATTGGGCGTGTTGAATTGTAACTGGCGCGGGTTGGTTTGGGTCGGTTTGCTGCAAGTGTATAACAGTTCGTCCGAGTGTATTGTAATGAATTGTAGGTGTCGTGTTGGGGACGAGCTGCATGAGGGGGCGATGGTGCATGTAGATGTAGTCGCTTTACGTGAATGTGGTGTGTTGTGCACAAGGTGAGTGCGTTCTGTGATGGAAAGGAATGGAGCGTGGTCGGGGCGGGTGAGAAAGCGGTTGACAGAAGGCGGGGTTACCGGTCTTATGGTGTAATGGTTAGCACTCTGGACTTTGAATCCAGCGATCCGGGTTCGAGTCCCGGTAGGACCTCGTTTTTGCGCGCAGGCAACGGCGAGGCAGTGCTAGGGAGCGACGATAGCGTGAGAAGCGTGTTGCGAGCGTGTGTGGCGCTGCAGTTGTAGCGCGGAGGAGGTAGGTCAAGTGCTGGTCTTATGGTGTAATGGTTAGCACTCTGGACTCTGAATCCAGCGATCCGGGTTCAAATCCCGGTAGGACCTCTTTTTGACAATTTACCACTTCATATACAACACACAGCATCGACCGCTCACCACTACTACACTCCACACACACGTACAAACACATCACACCTACTGAACCCACACCATCCCTCGTGACAGCCCATTCCATATGCATTATATGCATTATGGATCTGATCCACACATGTACTGTACCAACCATGCTACCACATCAACCAACGCACTCCACTTAGCTTAGCGGGATCGGGCTGGGTCAGTGACCCGACAACGTGCCACGTCGTCTTCTACGTTCACACGTATGCATGTATGTATGGTATGTTGGTGGCCACACGTATTGTACCGTCGTCCTGAACGACGTACCATGTCCTGTCCTATCCTATCCTGTCGAGTCGAAGGGTATCCGGTCCTGCGATGTTCCGTCTTGTCGTACCCTGTCTTTGCCCTCCCTGGTCTTCCGTTCCGTTCCGTTCCGTTCCCTTCCCTTCCCTTCCCGCTCGCGGTCGCGCTCGCCGCGGGTAGGAGGCGAGTGGGTCATCTGCTTCTGATGCGCGCACCACCGAGACTGGGATCGCGCTGCGAGTCACTGGTCGAGCTGCTTTTCAGCCTTCACTACCTCCATGTCTGCCTGTACCGTGTACGCACGCCGTGCATGTCCGAGTGAACTGGTCTGTTTGTGTCGGTGTATTACTGTGGGGTTCGACATCTGGACATCTGGGCACACCCACAGCCAGACTGCACAATGTGTCATGCATACAGTATACGTACTGGTGTGGATGCATACTCCGTGGTTGGTTCATGCAGCACAGTTCATTGGGCGTGTTGAATTGTAACTGGCGCGGGTTGGTTTGGGTCGGTTTGCTGCAAGTGTATAACAGTTCGTCCGAGTGTATTGTAATGAATTGTAGGTGTCGTGTTGGGGACGAGCTGCATGAGGGGGCGATGGTGCATGTAGATGTAGTCGCTTTACGTGAATGTGGTGTGTTGTGCACAAGGTGAGTGCGTTCTGTGATGGAAAGGAATGGAGCGTGGTCGGGGCGGGTGAGAAAGCGGTTGACAGAAGGCGGGGTTACCGGTCTTATGGTGTAATGGTTAGCACTCTGGACTTTGAATCCAGCGATCCGGGTTCGAGTCCCGGTAGGACCTCGTTTTTGCGCGCAGGCAACGGGCGAGGCAGTGCTAGGGAGCGACGATAGCGTGAGAAGCGTGTTGCGAGCGTGTGTGGCGCTGCAGTTGTAGCGCGGAGGAGGTAGGTCAAGTGCTGGTCTTATGGTGTAATGGTTAGCACTCTGGACTCTGAATCCAGCGATCCGGGTTCAAATCCCGGTAGGACCTCTTTTTGACAATTTACCACTTCATATACAACACACAGCATCGACCGCTCACCACTACTACACTCCACACACACGTACAAACACATCACACCTACTGAACCCACACCATCCCTCGTGACAGCCCATTCCATATGCATTATATGCATTATGGATCTGATCCACACATGTACTGTACCAACCATGCTACCACATCAACCAACGCACTCCACTTAGCTTAGGGATCGGGCTGGGTCAGTGACCCGACAACGTGCCACGTCGTCTTCTACGTTCACACGTATGCATGTATGTATGGTATGTTGGTGGCCACACGTATTGTACCGTCGTCCTGAACGACGTACCATGTCCTGTCCTATCCTATCCTGTCGAGTCGAAGGGTATCCGGTCCTGCGATGTTCCGTCTTGTCGTACCCTGTCTTTGCCCTCCCTGGTCTTCCGTTCCGTTCCGTTCCGTTCGTTCCCCTTCCCTTCCCTTCCCGCTCGCGGTCGCGCTCGCCGCGGGTAGGAGGCGAGTGGGTCATCTGCTTCTGATGCGCGCACCACCGAGACTGGGATCGCGCTGCGAGTCACTGGTCGAGCTGCTTTTCAGCCTTCACTACCTCCATGTCTGCCTGTACCGTGTACGCACGCCGTGCATGTCCGAGTGAACTGGTCTGTTTGTGTCGGTGTATTACTGTGGGGTTCGACATCTGGACATCTGGGCACACCCACAGCCAGACTGCACAATGTGTCATGCATACAGTATACGTACTGGTGTGGATGCATACTCCGTGGTTGGTTCATGCAGCACAGTTCATTGGGCGTGTTGAATTGTAACTGGCGCGGGTTGGTTTGGGTCGGTTTGCTGCAAGTGTATAACAGTTCGTCCGAGTGTATTGTAATGAATTGTAGGTGTCGTGTTGGGGACGAGCTGCATGAGGGGGCGATGGTGCATGTAGATGTAGTCGCTTTACGTGAATGTGGTGTGTTGTGCACAAGGTGAGTGCGTTCTGTGATGGAAAGGAATGGAGCGTGGTCGGGGCGGGTGAGAAAGCGGTTGACAGAAGGCGGGGTTACCGGTCTTATGGTGTAATGGTTAGCACTCTGGACTTTGAATCCAGCGATCCGGGTTCGAGTCCCGGTAGGACCTCGTTTTTGCGCGCAGGCAACGGGCGAGGCAGTGCTAGGGAGCGACGATAGCGTGAGAAGCGTGTTGCGAGCGTGTGTGGCGCTGCAGTTGTAGCGCGGAGGAGGTAGGTCAAGTGCTGGTCTTATGGTGTAATGGTTAGCACTCTGGACTCTGAATCCAGCGATCCGGGTTCAAATCCCGGTAGGACCTCTTTTTGACAATTTACCACTTCATATACAACACACAGCATCGACCGCTCACCACTACTACACTCCACACACACGTACAAACACATCACACCTACTGAACCCACACCATCCCTCGTGACAGCCCATTCCATATGCATTATATGCATTATGGATCTGATCCACACATGTACTGTACCAACCATGCTACCACATCAACCAACGCACTCCACTTAGCTTAGCGGGATCGGGCTGGGTCAGTGACCCGACAACGTGCCACGTCGTCTTCTACGTTCACACGTATGCATGTATGTATGGTATGTTGGTGGCCACACGTATTGTACCGTCGTCCTGAACGACGTACCATGTCCTGTCCTATCCTATCCTGTCGAGTCGAAGGGTATCCGGTCCTGCGATGTTCCGTCTTGTCGTACCCTGTCTTTGCCCTCCCTGGTCTTCCGTTCCGTTCCGTTCCGTTCCTTCCCTTCCCTTCCCTTCCGCTCGCGGTCGCGCTCGCCGCGGGTAGGAGGCGAGTGGGTCATCTGCTTCTGATGCGCGCACCACCGAGACTGGGATCGCGCTGCGAGTCACTGGTCGAGCTGCTTTTCAGCCTTCACTACCTCCATGTCTGCCTGTACCGTGTACGCACGCCGTGCATGTCCGAGTGAACTGGTCTGTTTGTGTCGGTGTATTACTGTGGGGTTCGACATCTGGACATCTGGGCACACCCACAGCCAGACTGCACAATGTGTCATGCATACAGTATACGTACTGGTGTGGATGCATACTCCGTGGTTGGTTCATGCAGCACAGTTCATTGGGCGTGTTGAATTGTAACTGGCGCGGGTTGGTTTGGGTCGGTTTGCTGCAAGTGTATAACAGTTCGTCCGAGTGTATTGTAATGAATTGTAGGTGTCGTGTTGGGGACGAGCTGCATGAGGGGGCGATGGTGCATGTAGATGTAGTCGCTTTACGTGAATGTGGTGTGTTGTGCACAAGGTGAGTGCGTTCTGTGATGGAAAGGAATGGAGCGTGGTCGGGGCGGGTGAGAAAGCGGTTGACAGAAGGCGGGGTTACCGGTCTTATGGTGTAATGGTTAGCACTCTGGACTTTGAATCCAGCGATCCGGGTTCGAGTCCCGGTAGGACCTCGTTTTTGCGCGCAGGCAACGGGCGAGGCAGTGCTAGGGAGCGACGATAGCGTGAGAAGCGTGTTGCGAGCGTGTGTGGCGCTGCAGTTGTAGCGCGGAGGAGGTAGGTCAAGTGCTGGTCTTATGGTGTAATGGTTAGCACTCTGGACTCTGAATCCAGCGATCCGGGTTCAAATCCCGGTAGGACCTCTTTTTGACAATTTACCACTTCATATACAACACACAGCATCGACCGCTCACCACTACTACACTCCACACACACGTACAAACACATCACACCTACTGAACCCACACCATCCCTCGTGACAGCCCATTCCATATGCATTATATGCATTATGGATCTGATCCACACATGTACTGTACCAACCATGCTACCACATCAACCAACGCACTCCACTTAGCTTAGCGGGATCGGGCTGGGTCAGTGACCCGACAACGTGCCACGTCGTCTTCTACGTTCACACGTATGCATGTATGTATGGTATGTTGGTGGCCACACGTATTGTACCGTCGTCCTGAACGACGTACCATGTCCTGTCCTATCCTATCCTGTCGAGTCGAAGGGTATCCGGTCCTGCGATGTTCCGTCTTGTCGTACCCTGTCTTTGCCCTCCCTGGTCTTCCGTTCCGTTCCGTTCCGTTCCGTTCCCTTCCCTTCCCTTCCCGCTCGCGGTCGCGCTCGCCGCGGGTAGGAGGCGAGTGGGTCATCTGCTTCTGATGCGCGCACCACCGAGACTGGGATCGCGCTGCGAGTCACTGGTCGAGCTGCTTTTCAGCCTTCACTACCTCCATGTCTGCCTGTACCGTGTACGCACGCCGTGCATGTCCGAGTGAACTGGTCTGTTTGTGTCGGTGTATTACTGTGGGGTTCGACATCTGGACATCTGGGCACACCCACAGCCAGACTGCACAATGTGTCATGCATACAGTATACGTACTGGTGTGGATGCATACTCCGTGGTTGGTTCATGCAGCACAGTTCATTGGGCGTGTTGAATTGTAACTGGCGCGGGTTGGTTTGGGTCGGTTTGCTGCAAGTGTATAACAGTTCGTCCGAGTGTATTGTAATGAATTGTAGGTGTCGTGTTGGGGACGAGCTGCATGAGGGGGCGATGGTGCATGTAGATGTAGTCGCTTTACGTGAATGTGGTGTGTTGTGCACAAGGTGAGTGCGTTCTGTGATGGAAAGGAATGGAGCGTGGTCGGGGCGGTGAGAAAGCGGTTGACAGAAAGGGGGTTACCGGTCTTATGGTGTAATGGTTAGCACTCTGGACTTTGAATCCAGCGATCCGGGTTCGAGTCCCGGTAGGACCTCGTTTTTGCGCGCAGGCAACGGGCGAGGCAGTGCTAGGGAGCGACGATAGCGTGAGAAGCGTGTTGCGAGCGTGTGTGGCGCTGCAGTTGTAGCGCGGAGGAGGTAGGTCAAGTGCTGGTCTTATGGTGTAATGGTTAGCACTCTGGACTCTGAATCCAGCGATCCGGGTTCAAATCCCGGTAGGACCTCTTTTTGACAATTTACCACTTCATATACAACACACAGCATCGACCGCTCACCACTACTACACTCCACACACACGTACAAACACATCACACCTACTGAACCCACACCATCCCTCGTGACAGCCCATTCCATATGCATTATATGCATTATGGATCTGATCCACACATGTACTGTACCAACCATGCTACCACATCAACCAACGCACTCCACTTAGCTTAGCGGGATCGGGCTGGGTCAGTGACCCGACAACGTGCCACGTCGTCTTCTACGTTCACACGTATGCATGTATGTATGGTATGTTGGTGGCCACACGTATTGTACCGTCGTCCTGAACGACGTACCATGTCCTGTCCTATCCTATCCTGTCGAGTCGAAGGGTATCCGGTCCTGCGATGTTCCGTCTTGTCGTACCCTGTCTTTGCCCTGGTCTTCCGTTCCGTTCCGTTCCTCCCTTCCCTTCCCTTCCCGCTCGCGGTCGCGCGCTCGCCGCGGGTAGGAGGCGAGTGGGTCATCTGCTTCTGATGCGCGCACCACCGAGACTGGGATCGCGCTGCGAGTCACTGGTCGAGCTGCTTTTCAGCCTTCACTACCTCCATGTCTGCCTGTACCGTGTACGCACGCCGTGCATGTCCGAGTGAACTGGTCTGTTTGTGTCGGTGTATTACTGTGGGGTTCGACATCTGGACATCTGGGCACACCCACAGCCAGACTGCACAATGTGTCATGCATACAGTATACGTACTGGTGTGGATGCATACTCCGTGGTTGGTTCATGCAGCACAGTTCATTGGGCGTGTTGAATTGTAACTGGCGCGGGTTGGTTTGGGTCGGTTTGCTGCAAGTGTATAACAGTTCGTCCGAGTGTATTGTAATGAATTGTAGGTGTCGTGTTGGGGACGAGCTGCATGAGGGGGCGATGGTGCATGTAGATGTAGTCGCTTTACGTGAATGTGGTGTGTTGTGCACAAGGTGAGTGCGTTCTGTGATGGAAAGGAATGGAGCGTGGTCGGGGCGGGTGAGAAAGCGGTTGACAGAAGGCGGGGTTACCGGTCTTATGGTGTAATGGTTAGCACTCTGGACTTTGAATCCAGCGATCCGGGTTCGAGTCCCGGTAGGACCTCGTTTTTGCGCGCAGGCAACGGGCGAGGCAGTGCTAGGGAGCGACGATAGCGTGAGAAGCGTGTTGCGAGCGTGTGTGGCGCTGCAGTTGTAGCGCGGAGGAGGTAGGTCAAGTGCTGGTCTTATGGTGTAATGGTTAGCACTCTGGACTCTGAATCCAGCGATCCGGGTTCAAATCCCGGTAGGACCTCTTTTTGACAATTTACCACTTCATATACAACACACAGCATCGACCGCTCACCACTACTACACTCCACACACACGTACAAAAACACATCACACCTACTGAACCCACACCATCCCTCGTGACAGCCCATTCCATATGCATTATATGCATTATGGATCTGATCCACACATGTACTGTACCAACCATGCTACCACATCAACCAACGCACTCCACTTAGCTTAGCGGGATCGGGCTGGGTCAGTGACCCGACAACGTGCCACGTCGTCTTCTACGTTCACACGTATGCATGTATGTATGGTATGTTGGTGGCCACACGTATTGTACCGTCGTCCTGAACGACGTACCATGTCCTGTCCTATCCTATCCTGTCGAGTCGAAGGGTATCCGGTCCTGCGATGTTCCGTCTTGTCGTACCCTGTCTTTGCCCTCCCTGGTCTTCCGTTCCGTTCCGTTCCGTTCCCTTCCTTCCTTCCCTTCCGCTCGCGGTCGCGCTCGCCGCGGGTAGGAGGCGAGTGGGTCATCTGCTTCTGATGCGCGCACCACCGAGACTGGGATCGCGCTGCGAGTCACTGGTCGAGCTGCTTTTCAGCCTTCACTACCTCCATGTCTGCCTGTACCGTGTACGCACGCCGTGCATGTCCGAGTGAACTGGTCTGTTTGTGTCGGTGTATTACTGTGGGGTTCGACATCTGGACATCTGGGCACACCACAGCCAGACTGCACAATGTGTCATGCATACAGTATACGTACTGGTGTGGATGCATACTCCGTGGTTGGTTCATGCAGCACAGTTCATTGGGCGTGTTGAATTGTAACTGGCGCGGGTTGGTTTGGGTCGGTTTGCTGCAAGTGTATAACAGTTCGTCCGAGTGTATTGTAATGAATTGTAGGTGTCGTGTTGGGGACGAGCTGCATGAGGGGGCGATGGTGCATGTAGATGTAGTCGCTTTACGTGAATGTGGTGTGTTGTGCACAAGGTGAGTGCGTTCTGTGATGGAAAGGAATGGAGCGTGGTCGGGGCGGGTGAGAAAGCGGTTGACAGAAGGCGGGGTTACCGGTCTTATGGTGTAATGGTTAGCACTCTGGACTTTGAATCCAGCGATCCGGGTTCGAGTCCCGGTAGGACCTCGTTTTTGCGCGCAGGCAACGGGCGAGGCAGTGCTAGGGAGCGACGATAGCGTGAGAAGCGTGTTGCGAGCGTGTGTGGCGCTGCAGTTGTAGCGCGGAGGAGGTAGGTCAAGTGCTGGTCTTATGGTGTAATGGTTAGCACTCTGGACTCTGAATCCAGCGATCCGGGTTCAAATCCCGGTAGGACCTCTTTTTGACAATTTACCACTTCATATACAACACACAGCATCGACCGCTCACCACTACTACACTCCACACACACGTACAAACACATCACACCTACTGAACCCACACCATCCCTCGTGACAGCCCATTCCATATGCATTATATGCATTATGGATCTGATCCACACATGTACTGTACCAACCATGCTACCACATCAACCAACGCACTCCACTTAGCTTAGCGGGATCGGGCTGGGTCAGTGACCCGACAACGTGCCACGTCGTCTTCTACGTTCACACGTATGCATGTATGTATGGTATGTTGGTGGCCACACGTATTGTACCGTCGTCCTGAACGACGTACCATGTCCTGTCCTATCCTATCCTGTCGAGTCGAAGGGTATCCGGTCCTGCGATGTTCCGTCTTGTCGTACCCTGTCTTTGCCCTCCCTGGTTTCCGTTCCGTTCCGTTCCGTTCCCTTCCCTTCCCTTCCCGCTCGCGGTCGCGCTCGCCGCGGGTAGGAGGCGAGTGGGTCATCTGCTTCTGATGCGCGCACCACCGAGACTGGGATCGCGCTGCGAGTCACTGGTCGAGCTGCTTTTCAGCCTTCTACCTCCATGTCTGCCTGTACCGTGTACGCACGCCGTGCATGTCCGAGTGAACTGGTCTGTTTGTGTCGGTGTATTACTGTGGGGTTCGACATCTGGACATCTGGGCACACCCACAGCCAGACTGCACAATGTGTCATGCATACAGTATACGTACTGGTGTGGATGCATACTCCGTGGTTGGTTCATGCAGCACAGTTCATTGGGCGTGTTGAATTGTAACTGGCGCGGGTTGGTTTGGGTCGGTTTGCTGCAAGTGTATAACAGTTCGTCCGAGTGTATTGTAATGAATTGTAGGTGTCGTGTTGGGGACGAGCTGCATGAGGGGGCGATGGTGCATGTAGATGTAGTCGCTTTACGTGAATGTGGTGTGTTGTGCACAAGGTGAGTGCGTTCTGTGATGGAAAGGAATGGAGCGTGGTCGGGGCGGGTGAGAAAGCGGTTGACAGAAGGCGGGGTTACCGGTCTTATGGTGTAATGGTTAGCACTCTGGACTTTGAATCCAGCGATCCGGGTTCAAATCCGGTAGGACCTCTTTTTTGACAATTTACCACTTCATATAACAAACACAGCATCGACCGCTCACCACTACTACACTCCACACACACGTACAAACACATCACACCTACTGAACCCACACATCCCTCGTGAGCCCATTCCATATGTTTATATGCATTATGGATCTGATCCACACATGTACTGTACCAACCATGCTACACATCAACCAACGCACTCCACTTAGCTTAGCGGGATCGGGCTGGGTCAGTGACCGACAACGTGACGTCGTCTTCTACGTTCACACGTATGCATGTATGTATGGTATGTTGGTGGCCACAGTATTGTACCGTCGTCCTGAACGACGTACCATGTCCTGTCCTATCCTATCCTGTCGAGTCGAAGGGTATCCGGTCCTGCGATGTTCCGTCTTGTCGTACCCTGTCTTTGCCCTCCTGGTCTTCCGTTCCGTTCCGTTTTCCCCTTCCCTTCCCTTCCCGCTCGCGGTCGCGCTCGCCGGGGTAGGAGGCGAGTGGGTCATCTGCTTCTGATGCGCGCACCACCGGACTGGGATCGCGCTGCGAGTCACTGGTCGAGCTGCTTTTCAGCCTTCACTACCTCCATGTCTGCTGTACCGTGTACGCACGCCGTGCATGTCCGAGTGAACTGGTCTGTTTGTGTCGGTGTATTACTGTGGGGTTCACATCTGGACATCTGGGCACACCCACAGCCAGACTGCACAATGTGTCATGCATACAGTATACGTACTGGTGTGGATGCATACTCCGTGGTGGTTCATGCAGCACAGTTCATTGGGCGTGTTGAATTGTAACTGGCGCGGGGGTTGGTTGGGTCGGTTTGCTGCAAGTGTATAACAGTTCGTCCGAGTGTATTGTAATGAATTGTAGGTGTCGTGTTGGGGACGAGCTGCATGAGGGGGCGATGCTGTAGATGTAGTCGCTTTACGTGAATGTGGTGTGTTGTGCACAAGGTGAGTGCGCTGTGATGGAAAGGAATGGAGCGTGGTCGGGCGGGTGAGAAAGCGGTTGACAGAAGGCGGGGTTACGGTCTTATGGTGTAATGGTTAGCACTTGGACTTTGAATCCAGCGATCCGGGTTCGGAGTCCCGGTAGGACCTCGTTTTTGCGCGCAGGCAACGGGCGAGGCAGTGCTAGGGAGCGACGATAGCGTGAGAAGCGTGTTGCGAGCGTGTGTGGCGCTGCAGTTGTAGCGCGGAGGAGGTAGGTCAAGTGCTGGTCTTATGGTGTAATGGTTAGCACTCGGACTCTGAATCCAGCGATCCGGGTTCAAATCCCGGTAGGACCTCTTTTTGACAATTTACCATTATATAACACACAGCATCGACCGCTCACCACTACTACTCCCACACACACGTACAAAACAACACTCCTACTGAAACCCACACATCCCTCGTGACAGCCCATTCCATATGCATTATATGCATTATGGATCTGATCCACACATGTACTGTACCAACCATGCTACACATCAACCAACGCACTCACTTAGCTTAGCGGGATCGGGCTGGGTCAGTGACCCGACAACGTGCCACGTCGTCTTCTACGTTCACACGTATGCATGATGTATGGTATGTTGGTGGCACACGTATTGTACCGTCGTCCTGAACGACGTACCATGTCCTGTCCTATCTATCCTGTCGAGTCGAAGGGTATCCGGTCCTGCGATGTTCCGTCTTGTCGTACCCTGTCTTTGCCCTCCCTGGTCTTCCGTTCCGTTCCGTTCCGTTCCTCCTTCCCTTCCTTCCGCTCGCGGTCGCGCTCGCCGCGGGTAGGAGGCGAGTGGGTCATCTGCTTCTGATGCGCGCACCACGAGACTGGGATCGCGCTGCGAGTCACTGGTCGAGCTGCTTTTCAGCCTTCACTACCTCCATGTCTGCCTGTACCGTGTACGCACGCCGTGCATGTCCGAGTGAACTGGTCTGTTTGTGTCGGTGTATTACTGTGGGGTTCGACATCTGGACATCTGGGCACACCCACAGCCAGATGCACAATGTGTCATGCATACAGTATACGTACTGGTGTGGATGCATACTCCGTGGTTGGTTCATGCAGCACAGTTCATTGGGCGTGTTGAATTGTAACTGGCGCGGGTTGGTTTGGGTCGGTTTGCTGCAAGTGTATAACAGTTCGTCCGAGTGTATTGTAATGAATTGTAGGTGTCGTGTTGGGGACGAGCTGCATCTGGGGGCGTGATGGTGCATGTAGATGTAGTCGCTTTACGTGAATGTGGTGTGTTGTGCACAAGGTGAGTGCGTTCTGTGATGGAAAGGAATGGAGCGTGGTCGGGCGGGTGAGGTGAAAGCGGTTGACAGAAGGCGGGGTTACCGGTCTTATGGTGTAATGGTTAGCACTCTGGACTTTGAATCCAGCGATCCGGGTTCGAGTCCGGTAGGACCTCGTTTTTGCGCGCAGGCAACGGCGAGGCAGTGCTAGGGAGCGACGATAGCGTGAGAAGCGTGTTGCGAGCGTGTGTGGCGCTGCAGTTGTAGCGCGGAGGAGGTAGGTCAAGTGCTGGTCTTAGGTGTAATGGTTAGCACTCTGGACTCTGAATCCAGCGATCCGGGTTCAAATCCCGGTAGGACCTCTTTATTGACAATTTACCACTTCATATACAACACACAGCATCGACCGCTCACACTACTACACTCCACACACGTACAAACACATCACACCTACTGAACCCACACCATCCTCGTGACAGCCCATTCCATATGCATTATATGCATTATGGATCTGATCCACACATGTACTGTACCAACCATGCTACCACATCAACCAACGCACTCCACTTAGCTTAGCGGGATCGGGCTGGGTCAGTGACCCGACAACGTGCCACGTCGTCTTCTACGTTCACACGTATGCATGTATGTATGGTATGTTGGTGGCCACAACGTATTGTACCGTCGTCCTGAACGACGTACCATGTCCTGTCCTATCCTATCCTGTCGAGTCGAAGGGTATCCGGTCCTGCGATGTTCCGTCTTGTCGTACCTGTCTTTGCCCTCCCTGGTCTTCCGTTCCGTTCCGTTCCGTTCTTCCTTCCCTTCCCTTCCGCTCGCGGTCGCGCTCGCCGCGGGTAGGAGGCGAGTGGGTCATCTGCTTTGATGCGCGCACCACCGAGACTGGGATCGCGCTGCGAGTCACTGGTCGAGCTGCTTTTCAGCCTTTAACTACTCCATGTCTGCCTGTACCGTGTACGCACGCCGTGCATGTCCGAGTGTGAACTGGTCAGTTTGTGTCGGTGTATTACTGTGGGGTTCGACATCTGGACATCTGGGCACACCCACAGCCAGACTGCACAATGTGTCATGCATACAGTATACGTACTGGTGTGGATGCATACTCGTGGTTGGTTCATGCAGCACAGTTCATTGGGCGTGTTGAATTAGTAACTGGCGGGTTGGTTTGGGTCGGTTTGCTGCAAGTGATGTATAACAGTTCGTCCGAGTGTATTGTAATAATTGTAGGTGGTCGTGTTGGGGACGAGCTGCATGGGGGGCGATGGTGCATGTAGATGTAGTCGCTTTACGTGAATGTGGTGTGTTGTGCACAAGGTGAGTGCGTTCTGTGATGGAAAGGAATGGAGCGTGGTCGGGGCGGGTGAGAAAGCGGTTGACAGAAGGGGGGTTACGGTCTTATGGTGTAATGGTTAGCACTCTGGACTTTGAATCCAGCGATCCGGGTTCGAGTCCCGGTAGGACCTCGTTTTTGCGCGCAGGCAACGGGCGAGGCAGTGCTAGGGAGCGACGATAGCGTGAGAAGCGTGTGTGCGAGCGTGTGTGGCGCTGCAGTTGTAGCGCGGAGGAGGTAGGTCAAGTGCTGGTCTTATGGTGTAATGGTTAGCACTCTGGACTCTGAATCCAGCGATCCGGGTTCAAATCCCGGTAGGACCTCTTTTTGACAATTTACCACTTCATATACAACACACAGCATCGACCGCTCACCACTACTACACTCCACACACACGTACAAACACATCACACCTACTGACAACACACCATCCCTCGTGACAGCCCATTCCATATGCATTATATGCATTATGGATCTGATCCACACATGTACTGTACCAACCATGCTACCACATCAACCAACGCACTCCACTTAGCTTAGCGGGATCGGGCTGGGTCAGTGACCCGACAACGTGCCACGTCGTCTTCTACGTTCACACGTATGCATGTATGTATGTATGTTGGTGGCCACACGTATTGTACCGTCGTCCTGAACGACGTACCATGTCCTGTCCTATCCTATCCTGTCGAGTCGAAGGGTATCCGGTCCTGCGATGTTCCGTCTTGTCGTACCCTGTCTTTGCCCTCCTGGTCTCGTTCCGTTCCGTTTCCGTTCCGTTCCCTTCCCTTCCCTTCCCGCTGCGGTCGCGCTCGCCGCGGGTAGGAGGCGAGTGGGTCATCTGCTTCTGATGCGCGCACCACCGAGACTGGGATCGCGCTGCGAGTCACTGGTCGAGCTGCTTTTCAGCCTTCACTACCTCCATGTCTGCCTGTACCGTGTACGCACGCCGTGCATGTCCGAGTGAACTGGTCTGTTTGTGTCGGTGTATTACTGTGGGGTTCGACATCTGGACATCTGGGCACACCCACAGCCAGACTGCACAATGTGTCATGCATACAGTATACGTACTGGTGTGGATGCATACTCCGTGGTTGGTTCATGCAGCACAGTTCATTGGGCGTTGAATTGTAACTGGCGCGGGTTGGTTTGGGTCGGTTTGCTGCAAGTGTATAACAGTTCGTCCGAGTGTATTGTAATGAATTGTAGGTGTCGTGTTGGGACGAGCTGCATGAGGGGGCGATGGTGCATGTAGATGTAGTCGCTTTACGTGAATGTGGTGTGTTGTGCACAAGGTGAGTGCGTTCTGATGGAAAGGAATGGAGCGTGGTCGGGGCGGGTGAGAAAGCGGTGACAGAAGGCGGGGTTACCGGTCTTATGGTGTAATGGTTAGCACTCTGGACTTTGAATCCAGCGATCCGGGTTCGAGTCCGGTAGGACTCGTTTTTGCGCGCAGGCAACGGGCGAGGCAGTGTAGGGAGCGACGATTAGCGTGAGAAGCTTGTTGCGAGCGTGTGTGGCGCTGCAGTTGTAGCGCGGAGGAGGTAAGGTCAAGTGCTGGTCTTATGGTGTAATGGTTAGCACTCTGGACTCTGAATCCAGCGATCCGGGTTCAAATCCCGGTAGGATCTTTTTGACAATTTACCACTTCATATACAACACACAGCATCGACCGCTCACCACTACTACACTCCACACACACGTACAAACACTCACACCTACTGAACCACACCATCCCTCGTGACAGCCCATTCCATATGCATTATATGCATTATGGATCTGATCCACACATGTACTGTACCAACCATGCTACCACATCAACCAACGCACTCCACTTAGCTTAGCGGGATCGGGCTGGGTCAGTGACCCGACAACGTGCCACGTCGTCTTCTACGTTCACACGTATGATGTATGTATGGTATGTTGGTGGCCACACGTATGTACCGTCGTCCATGAACGACGTACCATGTCCTGTCCTATCCTATCCTGTCGAGTCGAAGGGTATCCGGTCCTGCGATGTTCCGTCTTGTCGTACCCTGTCTTTCCTCTCCTGGTCTT
>JAKVDI010000237.1:0-25935 GCA_022836835.1 Pythium insidiosum | reverse complement strand
GTGTCGACGATGCGTGTGGTGTTGGCGGCAGGTTGTGACGTGTATGCGGGGCGTGTTGGTGTACTTTCCTGTGGTCGGAAGGGTCGTGAGTGCTGTTTCTGACTGTCTCCGACGTCGACGACGGTTTGCTACCTTTTGCTACCTTTTGCTACCTTTTGCGACTGTGTCTGACACATGCGTTGGTACGTGTCGACGATGCGTGTGGTGTTGGCGGCAGGTTGTGACGTGTATGCGGGGCGTGTTGGTGTACTTTCCTGTGGTCGGAAGGGTCGTGAGTGCTGTTTCTGACTGTCTCCGACGTCGACGGACGGTTTGTACCTTTTGCTACCTTTTGCTACCTTTTGCTACCTTTTGCTACCTTTTGCTACCTTTTGCTACTTTTGCTACCTTTTGCTACCTTTTGCTAGCTTTTGCTACCTTTGCGACTGTCTGACACATGCGTTGGTACGTGTCGACGATGCGTGTGGTGTTGGCGGCAGGTTGTGACGTGTATGCGGGGCGTGTTGGTGTACTTTCCTGTGGTCGGAAGGGTCGTGAGTGCTGTTTCTGACTGTCTCCGACGTCGACGACGGTTTGCTACCTTTTGCTACCTTTTGCTACCTTTTGCTACCTTTTGCTACCTTTTGCTACCTTTTGCTACCTTTTGCTACCTTTTGCTAGCTTTTGCTACCTTTTGCGACTGTGTCTGACACATGCGTTGGTACGTGTCGACGATGCGTGTGGTGTTGGCGGCAGGTTGTGACGTGTATGCGGGGCGTGTTGGTGTACTTTCCTGTGGTCGGAAGGGTCGTGAGTGCTGTTTCTGACTGTCTCCGACGTCGACGACGGTTTGCTACCTTTTGCTACCTTTTGCTACCTTTTGCGACTGTGTCTGACACATGCGTTGGTACGTGTCGACGATGCGTGTGGTGTTGGCGGCAGGTTGTGACGTGTATGCGGGGCGTGTTGGTGTACTTTCCTGTGGTCGGAAGGTCGTGAGTGCTGTTTCTGACTGTCTCCGACGTCGACGACGGTTTGCTCCGTCCTTTTGCTACCTTTTGCTACTTTTGCTACCTTTTGCTACCTTTTGCTACCTTTTGCTACCTTTTGCTACCTTTGCTACTTTTGCTACCTTTTGCGACTGTGTCTGACGCATGCGTTGGTACGTGTCGACGATGCGTGTGGTGTTGGTGGCAGGTTGTGACGTGTATGCGGGGCGTGTTGGTGTACTTTCCTGTGGTCGGAAGGGTCGTGAGTGCTGTTTCTGACTGTCTCCGACGTCGACGACGGTTTGCTACCTTTTGCTACCTTTTGCTACCTTTTGCTACCTTTTGCTACCTTTTGCTACCTTTTGCTACCTTTTGCTACCTTTTGCTACCTTTTGCGACTGTGTCTGACGCATGCGTTGGTACGTGTCGACGATGCGTGTGGTGTTGGTGGCAGGTTGTGACGTGTATGCGGGCGTGTTGGTGTACTTTCCTGTGGTCGGAAGGGTCGTGAGTGCTGTTTCTGACTGTCTCCGACGTCGACGACGGTTTGCTACCTTTTGCTACCTTTTGCTACCTTTTGCTACCTTTTGCTACCTTTTGCGACTGTGTCTGACGCATGCGTTGGTACGTGTCGACGATGCGTGTGGTGTTGGTGGCAGGTTGTGACGTGTATGCGGGCGTGTTGGTGTACTTTCCTGTGGTCGGAAGGGTCGTGAGTGCTGTTTCTGACTGTCTCCGACGTCGACGACGGTTTGCTACCTTTTGCTACCTTTTGCTACCTTTTGCTACCTTTTGCTACCTTTTGCGACTGTGTCTGACGCATGCGTTGGTACGTGTCGACGATGCGTGTGGTGTTGGGGCAGGTTGTGACGTGTATGCGGGCGTGTTGGTGTACTTTCCTGTGGTCGGAAGGGTCGTGAGTGCTGTTTCTGACTGTCTCCGACGTCGACGACGGTTTGCTACCTTTTGCTACCTTTTGCTACCTTTTGCTACCTTTTGCTACCTTTTGCGACTGTGTCTGACGCATGCGTTGGTACGTGTCGACGATGCGTGTGGTGTTGGTGGCAGGTTGTGACGTGTATGCGGGCGTGTTGGTGTACTTTCCTGTGGTCGGAAGGGTCGTGAGTGCTGTTTCTGACTGTCTCCGACGTCGACGACGGTTTGCTACCTTTTGCTACCTTTTGCTACCTTTTGCTACCTTTTGCTACCTTTTGCTACCTTTTGCGACTGTGTCTGACGCATGCGTTGGTACGTGTCGACGATGCGTGTGGTGTTGGTGGCAGGTTGTGACGTGTATGCGGGCGTGTTGGTGTACTTTCCTGTGGTCGGAAGGGTCGTGAGTGCTGTTTCTGACTGTCTCCGACGTCGACGACGGTTTGCTACCTTTTGCTACCTTTTGCTACCTTTTGCTACCTTTTGCTACCTTTTGCTACCTTTTGCTACCTTTTGCGACTGTGTCTGACGCATGCGTTGGTACGTGTCGACGATGCGTGTGGTGTTGGTGGCAGGTTGTGACGTGTATGCGGGCGTGTTGGTGTACTTTCCTGTGGTCGGAAGGGTCGTGAGTGCTGTTTCTGACTGTCTCCGACGTCGACGACGGTTTGCTACCTTTTGCTACCTTTTGCTACCTTTTGCTACCTTTTGCTACCTTTTGCGACTGTGTCTGACGCATGCGTTGGTACGTGTCGACGATGCGTGTGGTGTTGGTGGCAGGTTGTGACGTGTATGCGGGCGTGTTGGTGTACTTTCCTGTGGTCGGAAGGGTCGTGACGGCTGTTTCTGACTGTCTCCGACGTCGACGACGGTTTGCTACCTTTTGCTACCTTTTGCTACCTTTTGCTACCTTTTGCTACCTTTTGCGACTGTGTCTGACATGCGTTGGTACGTGTCGACGATGCGTGTGGTGTTGGTGGCAGGTTGTGACGTGTATGCGGGCGTGTTGGTGTACTTTCCTGTGGTCGGAAGGGTCGTGAGTGCTGTTTCTGACTGTCTCCGACGTCGACGACGGTTTGCTACCTTTTGCTACCTTTTGCTACCTTTTGCTACCTTTTGCTACCTTTTGCTACCTTTTGCGACTGTGTCTGACGCATGCGTTGGTACGTGTCGACGATGCGTGTGGTGTTGGCGGCAGGTTGTGACGTGTATGCGGGGCGTGTTGGTGTACTTTCCTGTGGTCGGAAGGGTCGTGAGTGCTGTTTCTGACTGTCTCCGACGTCGACGACGGTTTGCTACCTTTTGCTACCTTTTGCTACCTTTTGCTACCTTTTGCTACCTTTTGCTACCTTTTGCTACTTTTGCTACCTTTTGCTACCTTTTGCTACCTTTGACTGTGTCTGACGCATGCGTTGGTACGTGTCGACGATGCGTGTGGTGTTGGGCAGGTTGTGACGTGTATGCGGAGCGTGTTGGTGTACTTTCCTGTGGTCGGAAGGGTCGTGACGGCTGTTTCTGACTGTCTCCGACGTGTTACGACGGTTTGCTACCTTTTGCTACCTTTTGCTACCTTTTGCTACCTTTTGCTACCTTTTGCTACCTTTTGCTACCTTTTGCTACCTTTTGCTACCTTTTGCTACCTTTTGCGACTGTGTCTGACATGCGTTGGTACGTGTCGACGATGCGTGTGGTGTTGGCGGCAGGTTGTGACGTGTATGCGGGGCGTGTTGGTGTACTTTCCTGTGGTCGGAAGGGTCGTGAGTGCTGTTTCTGACTGTCTCCCGTCGACGACGGTTTGCTACCTTTTGCTACCTTTTGCTACCTTTTGCTACCTTTTGCTACCTTTTGCTACTTTTGCTACCTTTTGCTACCTTTTGCTACCTTTTGCGACTGTGTCTGACGCATGCGTTGGTACGTGTCGACGATGCGTGTGGTGTTGGCGGCAGGTTGTGACGTGTATGCGGGCGTGTTGGTGTACTTTCCTGTGGTCGGAAGGGTCGTGAGTGCTGTTTCTGGCTGTCTCCGATGTCGACGACGGTTTGCTCTTTTACCTTTTGCTACCTTTTGCTACCTTTTGCTACCTTTTGCTACCTTTTGCTACCTTTTGCTACCTTTTGCTACCTTTTGCTACCTTTTGCTACCTTTTGCGACTGTGTCTGACACATGCGTTGGTACGTGTCGACGATGCGTGTGGTGTTGGCGGCAGGTTGTGACGTGTATGCGGGCGTGTTGGTGTACTTTCCTGTGGTCGGAAGGGTCGTGAGTGCTGTTTCTGACTGTCTCCGACGTCGACGACGGTTTGCTACCTTTTGCTACCTTTTGCTACCTTTTGCTACCTTTTGCTACCTTTTGCTACCTTTTGCTACCTTTTGCGACTGTGTCTGACACATGCGTTGGTACGTGTCGACGATGCGTGTGGTGTTGGTGGCAGGTTGTGACGTGTATGCGGGGCGTGTTGGTGTACTTTCCTGTGGTCGGAAGGGTCGTGAGTGCTGTTTCTGACTGTCTCCGACGTCGACGACGGTTTTTGCTACCTTTTGCTACCTTTTGCTACCTTTTGCTACCTTTTGCTACCTTTTGCGACTGTGTCTGACGCATGCGTTGGTACGTGTCGACGATGGTGTTGGTGTTGGTCGCAGGTTGTGACGTGTAGCGGGGCGTGTTGGTGTACTTTCCTGTGGTCGGAAGGGTCGTGACGTGCTGTTTCTGACTGTCTCCGACGTCGACGACGGTTTGCTACCTTTTGCTACCTTTTGCTACCTTTTGTACCTTTGCTACCTTTTGCTACCTTTTGCTACTTTTGCTACCTTTTGCTACCTTTTGCTACCTTTTGCTACCTTTTGCTACCTTTGTGCTCTTTTGCGACTGTGTCTGACACATGCGTTGGTACGTGTCGACGATGCGTGTGGTGTTGGCGCAGGTTGTGACGTGTATGCGGGGCGTGTTTGGTGTACTTTCCTGTGGTCGGAAGGGTCGTGAGTGCTGTTTCTGACTGTCTCCGACGTCGGACGACGGTTTGCTACCTTTTTGCTACCTTTTGCTACCTTTTGCTACCTTTTGCTACCTTTGCGACTGTGTCTGACGCATGCGTTGGTACGTTGTCGACGATGGGTGTGGTGTTGGTGGCAGGTTGTGACGTGTATGCGGGGAGCGTGTTGGTGTACTTTCCTGTGGTCGGAAGGGTCGTGAGTGCTGTTTCTGACTGTCTCGATTGTCGACGACGGTTTGCTACCTTTTGCTACCTTTTGCTACCTTTTGCTACCTTTTGCTACCTTTTGCACTTTTGCTACCTTTTGCTAGCTTTTGTACCTTTTGCGACTGTGTGACACATGCGTTGGTACGTGTCGACGATGCGTGTGGTGTTGCGGCAGGATGTGACGTGTATGCGGGGCGTGTTGGTGTACTTTCCTGTGGTCGGAAGGGTCGTGAGTGCTGTTTCTGACTGTCTCCGATGTCGACGACGGTGTGCTACCTTTTGCTACCTTTTGCTACCTTTTGCTACCTTTTGCTACCTTTTGCTACTTTTTGCTACCTTTTGCTACCTTTTGCTACCTTTTGCGACTGTGTCTGACACATGCGTTGGTACGTGTCGACGATGCGTGTGGTGTTGGCGGCAGGATGTGACGTGTATGCGGGGCGTGTTGGTGTACTTTCCTGTGGTCGGAAGGGTCGTGAGTGCTGTTTCTGACTGTCTCCGATGTCGACGACGGTTTGCTACCTTTTGCTACCTTTTGCTACCTTTTGCTACCTTTTGCTACCTTTTGCGACTGTGTCTGACGCATGCGTTGGTACGTGTCGACGATGCGTGTGGTGTTGGTGGCAGGTTGTGACGTGTATGCGGGGCGTGTTGGTGTACTTTCCTGTGGTCGGAAGGGTCGTGAGTGCTGTTTCTGACTGTCTCCAGACGTCGACGACGAGGTTTGCTACCTTTTGCTACCTTTGCTACCTTTTGCTACCTTTTGCTACCTTTTGCTGCCTTTGCTACCTTTTGCTACTTTTGCTCCTTTTGCGACTGTGTCTGACACATGCGTTGGTACGTGTCGACGATGCGTGTGGTGTTGGCGGCAGGTTGTGACGTGTATGCGGGGCGTGTTGGTGTACTTTCCTGTGGTCGGAAGGGTCGTGAGTGCTGTTTCTGACTGTCTCCGACGTCGACGACGGTTTGCTACCTTTTGCTACCTTTTGCTACCTTTTGCTACCTTTTGCTACCTTTTGCGACTGTGTTGACGCATGCGTTGGTACGTGTCGACGATGCGTGTGGTGTTGGGCGGCAGGTTGTGACGTGTATGCGGGGCGTGTTGGTGTACTTTCCTGTGGTCGGAAGGGTCGTGAGTGCTGTTTCTGGCTGTCTCCGATGTCGACGACGGTTTGCTACCTTTTGCTACCTTTTGCTACCTTTTGCTACCTTTTGCTACCTTTTGCGACTGTGTCTGACGCATGCGTTGGTACGTGTCGACGATGGGTGTGGTGTTGGTGGCAGGTTGTGACGTGTATGCGGGGCGTGTTGGTGTACTTTCCTGTGGTCGGAAGTGTCGTGAGTGCTGTTTCTGACTGTCTCCGATGTCGACGACGGTTTGCTACCTTTTGCTACCTTTTGCTACCTTTTGTACCTTTTGCTACCTTTTGCTACTCTTGCTACCTTTTGCTACCTTTTGCTACCTTTTGCTACCTTTTGCTACCTTTTGTACCTTTTGCTACCTTTGCGACTGTGTCTGACGCATGCGTTGGTAGTGTCGACGATGCGTGTGGTGTTGGTGGCAGGTTGTAACGTGTAAGCGGGGCGTGTTGGTGTACTTTCCTGTGGTCGGAAGGGTCGTGAGTGCTGTTTCTGACTGTCTCCGACGTCGACGACGGTTTGCTACCTTTTGCTACCTTTTGCTACCTTTTGCTACTTGCTACCTTTGCTACCTTTTGCTACCTTTTGCTTACCTTTTGCTACCTTTTGCTACCTTTTGCTACCTTTGCGACTGTGTCTGACGCATGCGTTGGTACGTGTCGACGATGCGTGTGGTGTTGGTGGCAGGTTGTAACGTGTAAGCGGGGCGTGTTGGTGTACTTTCCTGTGGTCGGAAGGGTCGTGAGTGCTGTTTCTGACTGTCTCCGACGTCGACGACGGTTTGCTACCTTTTGCTACCTTTTGCTACCTTTTGCTACAGTTTGCTACCTTTTGCTACCTTTTGCTACCTTTTGCTACCTCTTGCTACCTTTTGCTACCTTTTGCTACCTTTTGCTACCTTTTGCTACCTTTTGCTACCTTTTGCTACCTTTTGGTACCTTTTGCTACCTTTTGCGACTGTGTCTGACGCATGCGTTGGTACGTGTCGACGATGCGTGTGGTGTTGGTGGCAGGTTGTAACGTGTAAGCGGGGCGTGTTGGTGTACTTTCCTGTGGTCGGAAGGGTCGTGAGTGCTGTTTCTGACTGTCTCCGACGTCGACGACGGTTTGCCACCTTTTGCAACCTTTTGCTACCTTTTGCTACCTTTTGCTACAGTTTGCTACCTTTTGCTACCTTTTGCTACCTTTTGCTACCTCTTGCTACCTTTTGCTACCTTTTGCTACCTTTTGCTACCTTTTGCTACCTTTTGCTACCTTTTGGTACCTTTTGCTACCTTTTGCGACTGTGTCTGACGCATGCGTTGGTACGTGTCGACGATGCGTGTGGTGTTGGTGGCAGGTTGTAACGTGTAAGCGGGGCGTGTTGGTGTACTTTCCTGTGGTCGGAAGGGTCGTGAGTGCTGTTTCTGACTGTCTCCGACGTCGACGACGGTTTGCTACCTTTTGCTACCTTTTGCTACCTTTTGCTACCTTTTGCTACCTTTTGCTACCTTTTGCTACCTTTTGCTACCTTTTGCTACCTTTTGCTACCTTTTGCTACCTTTTGCTACCTTTTGCTACCTTTTGCTACCTTTTGCTACCTTTTGCTACCTTTTGCTACCTTTTGCGACTGTGTCTGACGCATGCGTTGGTACGTGTCGACGATGCGTGTGGTGTTGGTGGCAGGTTGTAACGTGTAAGCGGGGCGTGTTGGTGTACTTTCCTGTGGTCGGAAGGGTCGTGAGTGCTGTTTCTGACTGTCTCCGACGTCGACGACGGTTTGCTACCTTTTGCTACCTTTTGCTACCTTTGCTACCTTTTGCTACTTTTGCTACCTTTTGCTACTTTTGCTACCTTTTGCTACCTTTTGCTACCTTTTGCTACCTTTTGCTACCTTTTGCTACCTTTTGGTACCTTTTGCTACCTTTGCGACTGTGTCTGACGCATGCGTTGGTACGTGTCGACGATGCGTGTGGTGTTGGTGGCAGGTTGTAACGTGTAAGCGGGCCGTGTTGGTGTACTTTCCTGTGGTCGGAAGGGTCGTGACGGCTGTTTCTGACTGTCTCCGACGTCGACGACGGTTTGCTACCTTTTGCTACCTTTTGCTACCTTTTGCTACCTTTTGCTACCTTTTGCTACCTCTTGCTACCTTTTGCTACCTTTTGCTACCTTTTGCTACCTTTTGCTACCTTTTGGTACCTTTTGCTACCTTTTGCGACTGTGTCTGACGCATGCGTTGGTACGTGTCGACGATGCGTGTGGTGTTGGTGGCAGGTTGTGACGTGTATGCGGGGCGTGTTGGTGGCAGGTTGTGACGTGTATGCGGGGCGTGTTGGTGAACTTTCCTGTGGTCGGAAGGGTCGTGAGTGCTGTTTCTGACTGTCTCCGACGTCGACGACGGTTTGCTACCTTTTGCTACCTTTTGCTACCTTTTGCTACCTTTTGCTACCTTTTGCTACCTTTTGCTACCTTTTGCTACCTTTTGCTACCTTTTGCTACCTTTTGCTACCTCTTGCTACCTTTTGCTACCTTTTGCTACCTTTTGCTACCTTTTGCGACTGTGTCTGACGCATGCGTTGGTACGTGTCGACGATGCGTGTGGTGTTGGTGGCAGGTTGTGACGTGTATGCGGGGCGTGTAGGTGTACTTTCCTGTGGTCGGAAGGGTCGTGAGTGCTGTTTCTGGCTGTCTCCGACGTCGACGACGGTTTGCTACCTTTTGCTACCTTTTGCTACCTTTTGCTACCTTTTGCTACCTTTTGCGACTGTGTCTGACGCATGCGTTGGTACGTGTCGACGATGCGTGTGGTGTTGGTGGCAGGTTGTGACGTGTATGCGGGGCGTGTTGGTGTACTTTCCTGTGGTCGGAAGGGTCGTGAGTGCTGTTTCTGGCTGTCTCCGACGTCGACGACGGTTTGCTACCTTTTGCTACCTTTTGCTACCTTTTGCTACCTTTTGCTACCTTTTGCTACCTTTTGCTACCTTTTGCTACCTTTTGCTACCTCTTGCTACCTTTTGCTACTTTTTGCTACCTTTTGCTACCTTTTGCTACCTTTTGCTACCTTTTGCTACCTTTTGCTACCTTTTGCTACCTTTTGCTACCTTTTGCTACCTTTTGCTACCTTTTGCTACCTTTTGCGACTGTGTCTGACGCATGCGTTGGTACGTGTCGACGATGCGTGTGGTGTTGGCGCAGGTTGTGACGTGTATGCGGCGTGTTGGTGTACTTTCCTGTGGTCGGAAGGGTCGTGACGGCTGTTTCTGACTGTCTCCGACGTCGACGACGGTTTGCTACCTTTTGCTACCTTTTGCTACCTTTTGCTACCTTTTGCTACCTTTTGCGACTGTGTCTGACGCATGCGTTGGTACGTGTCGACGATGCGTGTGGTGTTGGTGGCAGGTTGTGACGTGTATGCGGGCGTGTTGGTGTACTTTCCTGTGGTCGGAAGGGTCGTGACGGCTGTTTCTGACTGTCTCCGACGTCGACGACGGTTTGCTACCTTTTGCTACCTTTTGCTACCTTTTGCTACCTTTTGCTACCTTTTGCTACCTTTTGCTACCTTTTGCTACCTTTGCTACTGCGATGTGTCTACCATGCGTTGGTACGTGTCGACGATGCGTGTGGTGTTGGCAGGTTGTGACGTGTATGCGGGCGTGTTGGTGTACTTTCCTGTGGTCGGAAGGGTCGTGACGGCTGTTTCTGACTGTCTCCGACGTCGACGACGGTTTGCTACCTCTTTGCTACCTTTTGCTACCTTTTGCTACCTTTTGCGACTGTGTCTGACGCATGCGTTGGTACGTGTCGACGATGCGTGTGGTGTTGGTGGCAGGTTGTGACGTGTATGCGGGCGTGTTGGTGTACTTTCCTGTGGTCGGAAGGGTCGTGAGTGCTGTTTCTGACTGTCTCCGACGTCGACGACGGTTTGCTACCTTTTGCTACCTTTTGCTACCTTTTGCTACCTTTTGCTACCTTTTGCTACCTTTTGCTACCTTTTGCGACTGTGTCTGACGCATGCGTTGGTACGTGTCGACGATGCGTGTGGTGTTGGTGGCAGGTTGTGACGTGTATGCGGCGTGTTGGTGTACTTTCCTGTGGTCGGAAGGGTCGTGACGGCTGTTTCTGACTGTCTCCGACGTCGACGACGGTTTGCTACCTTTTGCTACCTTTTGCTACCTTTTGCTACCTTTTGCTACCTTTTGCTACCTTTTGCTACCTTTTGCGACTGTGTCTGACGCATGCGTTGGTACGTGTCGACGATGCGTGTGGTGTTGGTGGCAGGTTGTGACGTGTATGCGGGCGTGTTGGTGTACTTTCCTGTGGTCGGAAGGGTCGTGAGTGCTGTTTCTGACTGTCTCCGACGTCGACGACGGTTTGCTACCTTTTGCTACCTTTTGCTACCTTTTGCTACCTTTTGCTACCTTTTGCTACTTTTGCTACCTTTTGCGACTGTGTCTGACGCATGCGTTGGTACGTGTCGACGATGCGTGTGGTGTTGGTGCAGGTTGTGACGTGTATGCGGGCGTGTTGGTGTACTTTCCTGTGGTCGGAAGGGTCGTGAGTGCTGTTTCTGACTGTCTCCGACGTCGACGACGGTTTGCTACCTTTTGCTACCTTTTGCTACCTTTTGCTACCTTTTGCTACCTTGCTACCTTTTGCTACCTTTTGCTACCTTTTCTACCTTTTGCGACTGTGTCTGACGCATGCGTTGGTACGTGTCGACGATGCGTGTGGTGTTGGTGGCAGGTTGTGACGTGTATGCGGGCGTGTTGGTGTACTTTCCTGTGGTCGGAAGGGTCGTGACGGCTGTTTCTGACTGTCTCCGACGTCGACGACGGTTTGCTACCTCTTTGCTACCTTTTGCTACCTTTTGCTACCTTTTGCGACTGTGTCTGACGCATGCGTTGGTACGTGTCGACGATGCGTGTGGTGTTGGTGGCAGGTTGTGACGTGTATGCGGGCGTGTTGGTGTACTTTCCTGTGGTCGGAAGGGTCGTGAGTGCTGTTTCTGACTGTCTCCGACGTCGACGACGGTTTGCTACCTTTTGCTACCTTTTGCTACCTTTGCTACCTTTTGCTACCTTTTGCTACCTTTTGCTACCTTTTGCTACCTTTTGCGACTGTGTCTGACGCATGCGTTGGTACGTGTCGACGATGCGTGTGGTGTTGGTGGCAGGTTGTGACGTGTATGCGGGCGTGTTGGTGTACTTTCCTGTGGTCGGAAGGGTCGTGAGGCTGTTTCTGACTGTCTCCGACGTCGACGACGGTTTGCTACCTTTTGCTACCTTTTGCTACCTTTTGCTACCTTTTGCTACCTTTTGCTACCTTTTGCTACCTTTTGCGACTGTGTCTGACGCATGCGTTGGTACGTGTCGACGATGCGTGTGGTGTTGGTGGCAGGTTGTGACGTGTATGCGGGGCGTGTTGGTGTACTTTCCTGTGGTCGGAAGGGTCGTGAGGCTGTTTCTGACTGTCTCCGACGTCGACGACGGTTTGCTACCTTTTGCTACCTTTTGCTACCTTTTGCTACCTTTTGCTACCTTTTGCGACTGTGTCTGACGCATGCGTTGGTACGTGTCGACGATGCGTGTGGTGTGGCAGGTTGTGACGTGTATGCGGGCGTGTTGGTGTACTTTCCTGTGGTCGGAAGGGTCGTGAGGCTGTTTCTGACTGTCTCCGACGTCGACGACGGTTTGCTACCTTTTTGCTACCTTTTGCTACCTTTTGCTACCTTTTGCTACCTTTTGCGACTGTGTCTGACGCATGCGTTGGTACGTGTCGACGATGCGTGTGGTGTTGGTGGCAGGTTGTGACGTGTATGCGGGCGTGTTGGTGTACTTTCCTGTGGTCGGAAGGGTCGTGAGGCTGTTTCTGACTGTCTCCGACGTCGACGACGGTTTGCTACCTTTTGCTACCTTTTGCTACCTTTGCTACCTTTTGCGACTGTGTCTGACGCATGCGTTGGTACGTGTCGACGATGCGTGTGGTGTTGGCAGGTTGTGACGTGTATGCGGGCGTGTTGGTGTACTTTCCTGTGGTCGGAAGGGTCGTGAGGCTGTTTCTGACTGTCTCCGACGTCGACGACGGTTTGCTACCTTTTGCTACCTTTTGCTACCTTTTGCTACTTTTGCTACCTTTTGCTACCTTTTGCTACCTTTTGCTACCTTTTGCTACCTTTTGCTACCTTTTGCTACCTGCGACTGTGTCTGACACATGCGTTGGTACGTGTCGACGATGCGTGTGGTGTTGGTGGCAGGTTGTGACGTGTATGCGGGGCGTGTTGGTGTACTTTCCTGTGGTCGGAAGGGTCGTGACGGCTGTTTCTGACTGTCTCCGACGTCGACGACGGTTTGCTACCTTTTGCTACCTTTTGCTACCTTTTGCTACCTTTTGCTACCTTTGCTACCTTTTGCTACCTTTTGCGACTGTGTCTGACACATGCGTTGGTACGTGTCGACGATGCGTGTGGTGTTGGTGGCAGGTTGTGACGTGTATGCGGGGCGTGTTGGTGTACTTTCCTGTGGTCGGAAGGGTCGTGAGTGCTGTTTCTGACTGTCTCCGACGTCGACGACGGTTTGCTACCTTTTGCTACCTTTTGCTACCTTTTGCTACCTTTTGCGACTGTGTCTGACGCATGCGTTGGTACGTGTCGACGATGCGTGTGGTGTTGGTGGCAGGTTGTGACGTGTATGCGGGCGTGTTGGTGTACTTTCCTGTGGTCGGAAGGGTCGTGAGTGCTGTTTCTGACTGTCTCCGACGTCGACGACGGTTTGCTACCTTTTGCTACCTCTTGCTACCTTTTGCTACCTTTTGCTACCTTTTGCTACCTTTTGCGACTGTGTCTGACACATGCGTTGGTACGTGTCGACGATGCGTGTGGTGTTGGTGGCAGGTTTGTGACGTGTATGCGGGGCGTGTTGGTGTACTTTCCTGTGGTCGGAAGGGTCGTGAGTGCTGTTTCTGACTGTCTCCGACGTCGACGACGGTTTGCTACCTTTTGCTACCTTTTGCTACCTTTTGCTTCTTGCTACCTTTTGCTACCTTTTGCTACCTTTTGCTACCTTTTGCGACTGTGTCTGACACATGCGTTGGTACGTGTCGACGATGCGTGTGGTGTTGGTGGCAGGTTGTGACGTGTATGCGGGCGTGTTGGTGTACTTTCCTGTGGTCGGAAGGGTCGTGAGTGCTGTTTCTGGACTGTCTCCGACGTCGACGACGGTTTGCTACCTTTTGCTACCTTTTGCTACCTTTTGCTACCTTTTGCTACCTTTTGCTACCTTTTGCGACTGTGTCTGACACATGCGTTGGTACGTGTCGACGATGCGTGTGGTGTTGGTGGCAGGTTGGGACGTGTATGCGGGGCGTGTTGGTGTACTTTCCTGTGGTCGGAAGGGTCGTGAGTGCTGTGTGACTGTCTCCGAGTCGACGACGGTTTGCTACCTTTTGCTACCTTTTGCTACCTTTTGCTACCTTTTGCTACCTTTTGCTACCTTTTGCTACCTTTTGCTACCTTTTGCTACCTTTTGCTACCTTTTGCTACCTTTTGCTACCTTTTGCTAGCTTTTGCTACCTTTTGCTACCTTTTGCTACCTTTTGCGACTGTGTCTGACACATGCGTTGGTACGTGTCGACGATGCGTGTGGTGTTGGCGGCAGGTTGTGACGTGTATGCGGGGCGTGTTGGTGTACTTTCCTGTGGTCGGAAGGGTCGTGAGTGCTGTTTCTGACTGTCTCCGACGTCGACGACGGTTTGCTACCTTTTGCTACCTTTTGCTACCTTTTGCTACCTTTTGCTACCTTTTGCTACTTTTGCTACCTTTTGCTACCTTTGCTACTTTTGCTACCTTTTGCTACCTTTTGCTACCTTTGCTACCTTTTGCTACCTTTTGCTACCTTTTGCGACTGTGTCTGACACATGCGTTGGTACGTGTCGACGATGCGTGTGGTGTTGGCGGCAGGTTGTGACGTGTATGCGGGGCGTGTTGGTGTACTTTCCTGTGGTCGGAAGGGTCGTGAGTGCTGTTTCTGACTGTCTCCGACGTCGACGACGGTTTGCTACCTTTTGCTACCTTTTGCTACTTTTGCTACCTTTTGCTACCTTTTGCTACCTTTTGCTACCTTTTGCTACCTTTTGCTCCTTTTGCTACCTTTTGCGACTGTGTCTGACACATGCGTTGGTACGTGTCGACGATGCGTGTGGTGTTGGTGGCAGGTTGGGACGTGTATGCGGGGCGTGTTGGTGTACTTTCCTGTGGTCGGAAGGGTGTGGTGCTGTGGTGACTGTCTCCGACGTCGACGACGGTTTGCTACCTTTTGCTACTTTTGCTACCTTTTGCTACTTTTGTCCTTTTGCTACCTTTTGCTACTTTTGTACCTTTGCTACTTTTGCTACCTTTTGCTACCTTTTGCTACCTTTTGCTACCTTTTGCTACCTTTTGCTACCTTTTGCTACCTTTTGCGACTGTGTCTGACACATGCGTTGGTACGTGTCGACGATGCGTGTGGTGTTGGCGGCAGGTTGTGACGTGTATGCGGGCGTGTTGGTGTACTTCCTGTGGTCGGAAGGGTCGTGACGGCTGTTTCTGACTGTCTCCGACGTCGACGACGGTTTGCTACCTTTTGCACCTTTTGCTACCTTTTGCTACCTTTTGCTACCTTTTGCTACCTTTTGCTACCTTTTGCGACTGTGTCTGACACATGCGTTGGTACGTGTCGACGATGCGTGTGGTGTTGGCGGCAGGTTGTGACGTGTATGCGGGGCGTGTTGGTGTACTTTCCTGTGGTCGGAAGGGTCGTGAGTGCTGTTTCTGACTGTCTCCGACGTCGACGACGGTTTGCTACCTTTTGCTACCTTTTGCTACCTTTTTTGCGACTGTGTCTGACCATGCGTTGGTACGTGTCGACGATGCGTGTGGTGTTGGCGGCAGGTTGTGACGTGTATGCGGGGCGTGTTGGTGTACTTTCCTGTGGTCGGAAGGGTCGTGAGTGCTGTTTCTGACTGTCTCCGACGTCGACGACGGTTTGCTACCTTTTGCTACCTTTTGCTACCTTTTGCGACTGTGTCTGACACATGCGTTGGTACGTGTCGACGATGCGTGTGGTGTTGGCGGCAGGTTGTGACGTGTATGCGGGGCGTGTTGGTGTACTTTCCTGTGGTCGGAAGGGTCGTGAGTGCTGTTTCTGACTGTCTCCGACGTCGACGACGGTTTGCTACCTTTTGCTACCTTTTGCTACCTTTTGCTACCTTTTGCTACCTTTTGATACCTTTTGCTACCTTTTGCTACCTTTTGCTACCTTTTGCTACCTCTTGCTACCTTTTGCTACCTTTTGCTACCTTTTGCTACCTTTTGCGACTGTGTCTGACACATGCGTTGGTACGTGTCGACGATGCGTGTGGTGTTGGCGGCAGGTTGTGACGTGTATGCGGGGCGTGTTGGTGTACTTCCCTGTGGTCGGAAGGGTCGTGACGGCTGTTTCTGACTGTCTCCGATGTTGACGACGGTTTGCTACCTTTTGCAACCTTTTGCTACCTTTTGCTACCTTTTGCTACCTTTTGCTACCTTTTGCTACCTTTTGCTACCTTTTGCGACTGTGTCTGACGCATGCGTTGGTACGTGTCGACGATGCGTGTGGTGTTGGCGGCAGGTTGTGACGTGTATGCGGGCGTGTTGGTGTACTTTCCTGTGGTCGGAAGGGTCGTGAGTGCTGTTTCTGACTGTCTCCGACGTCGACGACGGTTTGCTACCTTTTGCTACCTTTTGCTACCTTTTGCTACCTTTTGCTACCTTTTGCTACCTTTTGCTACCTTTTGCTACCTTTTGCGACTGTGTCTGACATGCGTTGGTACGTGTCGACGATGCGTGTGGTGTTGGGCAGGTTGTGACGTGTATGCGGAGCGTGTTGGTGTACTTTCCTGTGGTCGGAAGGGTCGTGAGTGCTGTTTCTGACTGTCTCCGACGTCGACGACGGTTTGCTACCTTTTGCTACCTTTTGCTACCTTTTGCTACCTTTTGCTACCTTTTGCTACCTTTTGCTACCTTTTGCTACCTTTTGCGACTGTGTCTGACGCATGCGTTGGTACGTGTCGACGATGCGTGTGGTGTTGGGCAGGTTGTGACGTGTATGCGGGCGTGTTGGTGTACTTTCCTGTGGTCGGAAGGGTCGTGAGTGCTGTTTCTGACTGTCTCCGACGTCGACGACGGTTTGCTACCTTTTGCTACCTTTTGCTACCTTTTGCTACCTTTTGCTACCTTTTGCTACCTTTTGCTACTTTTGCTACCTTTTGCGACTGTGTCTGACACATGCGTTGGTACGTGTCGACGATGCGTGTGGTGTTGGCGGCAGGTTGTGACGTGTATGCGGGCGTGTTGGTGTACTTTCCTGTGGTCGGAAGGGTCGTGAGTGCTGTTTCTGACTGTCTCCGACGTCGACGACGGTTTGCTACCTTTTGCTACCTTTTGCTACCTTTTGCTACCTTTTTGCTACCTTTTGCTACCTTTTGCTACCTTTTGCGACTGTGTCTGACGCATGCGTTGGTACGTGTCGACGATGCGTGTGGTGTTGGTGGCAGGTTGTGACGTGTATGCGGAGCGTGTTGGTGTACTTTCCTGTGGTCGGAAGGGTCGTGAGTGCTGTTTCTGACTGTCTCCGACGTCGACGACGGTTTGCTACCTTTTGCTACCTTTTGCTACCTTTTGCTACCTTTTTGCTACCTTTTGCTACCTTTTGGTACCTTTTGCTACCTTTTGCTACCTTTTGCTACCTTTTGCGACTGTGTCTGACGCATGCGTTGGTACGTGTCGACGATGCGTGTGGTGTTGGTGGCAGGTTGTGACGTGTATGCGGAGCGTGTTGGTGTACTTTCCTGTGGTCGGAAGGGTCGTGACGGCTGTTTCTGACTGTCTCCGACGTCGACGACGGTTGACCTTTTGCTACCTTTGCTACCTTTTGCTACCTTTTGCTACCTTTTGCTACCTTTTGCTACCTTTTGCTACCTTTTGCTACCTTTTGCTACCTTTTGCTACCTTTTGCTACCTTTTGCGACTGTGTCTGACGCATGCGTTGGTACGTGTCGACGATGCGTGTGGTGTTGGGGCAGGTTGTGACGTGTATGCGGAGCGTGTTGGTGTACTTTCCTGTGGTCGGAAGGGTCGTGAGTGCTGTTTCTGACTGTCTCGACGTCGACGACGGTTGCTACCTTTTGCTACCTTTGCTACCTTTTGCTACCTTTTGCTACCTTTTGCTACCTTTTGCTACCTTTTGCTACCTTTTGCTGCTTTTGCTACCTTTTGCGACTGTGTCTGACGCATGCGTTGGTACGTGTCGACGATGCGTGTGGTGTTGGTGGCAGGTTGTGACGTGTATGCGGAGCGTGTTGGTGTACTTTCCTGTGGTCGGAAGGGTCGTGAGTGCTGTTTCTGACTGTCTCCGACGTCGACGACGGTTTGCTACCTTTTGCTACCTTTTGCTACCTTTTGCTACCTTTTGCTACCTTTTGCTACCTTTTGCTACCTTTTGCTACCTTTTGCGACTGTGTCTGACGCATGCGTTGGTACGTGTCGACGATGCGTGTGGTGTTGGGCAGGTTGTGACGTGTATGCGGGCGTGTTGGTGTACTTTCCTGTGGTCGGAAGGGTCGTGAGTGCTGTTTCTGACTGTCTCCGACGTCGACGACGGTTTGCTACCTTTTGCTACCTTTTGCTACCTTTTGCTACCTTTTGCTACCTTTTGCTACCTTTTGCTACCTTTTGCTACCTTTTGCGACTGTGTCTGACGCATGCGTTGGTACGTGTCGACGATGCGTGTGGTGTTGGTGGCAGGTTGTGACGTGTATGCGGAGCGTGTTGGTGTACTTTCCTGTGGTCGGAAGGGTCGTGACGGCTGTTTCTGACTGTCCGACGTCGACGACGGTTTGCTACCTTTTGCTACCTTTTGCTACCTTTTGCTACCTTTTGCTACCTTTTGCTACCTTTTGCTACCTTTTGCGACTGTGTCTGACGCATGCGTTGGTACGTGTCGACGATGCGTGTGGTGTTGGTGGCAGGTTGTGACGTGTATGCGGAGCGTGTTGGTGTACTTTCCTGTGGTCGGAAGGGTCGTGAGTGCTGTTTCTGACTGTCTCCGACGTCGACGACGGTTTGCTACCTTTTGCTACCTTTTGCTACCTTTTGCTACCTTTTGCTACCTTTTGCTACCTTTTGCTACCTTTTGCTACCTTTTGCGACTGTGTCTGACGCATGCGTTGGTACGTGTCGACGATGCGTGTGGTGTTGGCAGGTTGTGACGTGTATGCGGAGCGTGTTGGTGTACTTTCCTGTGGTCGGAAGGGTCGTGCGGCTGTTTCTGACTGTCTCGACGTCGACGACGGTTTGCTACCTTTTGCTACCTTTTGCTACCTTTTGCTACCTTTTGCTACCTTTTGCTACCTTTTGCTACCTTTTGCTACCTTTTGCGACTGTGTCTGACGCATGCGTTGGTACGTGTCGACGATGCGTGTGGTGTTGGGGCAGGTTGTGACGTGTATGCGGAGCGTGTTGGTGTACTTTCCTGTGGTCGGAAGGGTCGTGAGTGCTGTTTCTGACTGTCTCGACGTCGACGACGGTTTGCTACCTTTTGCTACCTTTTGCTACCTTTTGCTACCTTTTGCTACCTTTTGCTACCTTTTGCTACCTTTTGCTACCTTTTGCGACTGTGTCTGACGCATGCGTTGGTACGTGTCGACGATGCGTGTGGTGTTGGTGGCAGGTTGTGACGTGTATGCGGGCGTGTTGGTGTACTTTCCTGTGGTCGGAAGGGTCGTGAGTGCTGTTTCTGACTGTCTCGACGTCGACGACGGTTTGCTACTTTTGCTACCTTGCTACCTTTTGCTACCTTTGTACCTTTTGCTACCTTTTGCTACCTTTTGCTACCTTTTGCTACCTTTTGCTACCTTTTGCTACCTTTTGCTACCTTTTGCGACTGTGTCTGACACATGCGTTGGTACGTGTCGACGATGCGTGTGGTGTTGGTGGCAGGTTGTGACGTGTATGCGGGCGTGTTGGTGTACTTTCCTGTGGTCGGAAGGGTCGTGAGTGCTGTTTCTGACTGTCTCCGACGTCGACGACGGTTGATTTGCTACCTTTTGCTACCTTTTGCTACCTTTTGCTACCTTTTGCTACCTTTTGCTACCTTTTGCTACCTTTTGCTACCTTTTGCTACCTTTTGCGACTGTGTCTGACACATGCATTGGTACGTGTCGACGATGCGTGTGGTGTTGGTGGCAGGTTGTGACGTGTATGCGGGCGTGTTGGTGTACTTTCCTGTGGTCGGAAGGGTCGTGAGTGCTGTTTCTGACTGTCTCGGACGTCGACGACGGTTTGCTACCTTTTGCTACCTTTTGCTACTTTTGCTACCTTTTGCTACCTTTTGCTACCTTTTGCTACCTTTTGCTACCTTTTGCGACTGTGTCTGACACATGCGTTGGTACGTGTCGACGATGCGTGTGGTGTTGGCGGCAGGTTGTGACGTGTATGCGGAGCGTGTTGGTGTACTTTCCTGTGGTCGGAAGGGTCGTGAGTGCTGTTCTGACTGTCTCGATGTCGACGACGGTTTGCTACCTTTGACCTTTTGCTACTTTTGCTACCTTTTGCTACCTTTTGCTACTTTTGCTACCTTTTGCTACCTTTTGCTACCTTTTGCTACCTTTTGCTACCTTTGCTACTTTTGCGACTGTGTCTGACATGCGTTGGTACGTGTCGACGATGCGTGTGGTGTTGGCGGCAGGTTGTGACGTGTATGCGGGCGTGTTGGTGTACTTTCCTGTGGTCGGAAGGGTCGTGAGTGCTGTTCTGTGTTCTCGACGTCGACGACGGTTGCTACTTTTGCTACCTGACTTGTACCTTTTGCTACCTTTTGATACTTTTGCTACTTTGCTACCTTTTGCTATTACCTACCTCTTGCTACCTTTTGCTACCTTTTGCTACCTTTTGCTAACCTTTTGCGACTGTGTCTGACACATGCGTTGGTACGTGTCGACGATGCGTGTGGTGGTGGCGGCAGGTTGTGACGTGTATGCGGGGCGTGTTGGTGTACTTTCCTGTGGTCGGAAGGGTCGTGAGTGCTGTTCTGTGACTGTCTCCGACGTCGACGACGGTTTGCTACCTTTTGATATTTTGCTTTTTTTACCTTTTGCTACCTTTTGCTACCTTTTGCTACCTTTTGCTACCTTTTGCTACCTTTTGCTACCTTTTGCTACCTTTTGCGACTGTGTCTGACACATGCGTTGGTACGTGTCGACGATGCGTGTGGTGTTGGCGGCAGGTTGTGACGTGTATGCGGGGCGTGTTGGTGTACTTTCCTGTGGTCGGAAGGGTCGTGATGCTGTGTGGACTGTCTCCGACGTCGACGACGGTTTGCTACCTTTTGCTACCTTTTGCTACCTTTTGCTACCTTTTGCTACCTTTTGCGACTGTGTCTGACGCATGCGTTGGTACGTGTCGACGATGCGTGTGGTGTTGGCGGCAGGTTGTGACGTGTATGCGGGGCGTGTTGGTGTACTTTCCTGTGGTCGGAAGGGTCGTGAGTGCTGTTTCTGACTGTCTCCGATGTTGACGACGGTTTGCTACCTTTTGCTACCTTTTGCTACCTTTTGCTACCTTTTGCTACCTTTTGCTACCTTTTGCGACTGTGTCTGACACATGCGTTGGTACGTGTCGACGATGCGTGTGGTGTTGGTGGCAGGTTGTGACGTGTATGCGGGGCGTGTTGGTGTACTTTCCTGTGGTCGGAAGGGTCGTGAGTGCTGTTTCTGACTGTCTCCGACGTCGACGACGGTTTGCTACCTTTTGCTACCTTTTGCTACCTTTTGCTACCTTTTGCTACCTTTTGCGACTGTGTCTGACACATGCGTTGGTACGTGTCGACGATGCGTGTGGTGTTGGCGGCAGGTTGTGACGTGTATGCGGGGCGTGTTGGTGTACTTTCCTGTGGTCGGAAGGGTCGTGAGTGCTGTGTGTGACTGTCTCCGACGTCGACGACGGTTTGCTACCTTTTGCTACCTTTTGCTACCTTTTGCTACCTTTTGCTACCTTTTGCGACTGTGTCTGACGCATGCGTTGGTACGTGTCGACGATGCGTGTGGTGTTGGTGGCAGGTTGTGACGTGTAAGCGGGGCGTGTTGGAGTACTTTCCTGTGGTCGGAAGGGTCGTGAGTGCTGTTTCTGACTGTCTCCGACGTCGACGACGGTTTGCTACCTTTTGCTACCTTTTGCTACCTTTTGCTACTTTTTGCTACCTTTTGCTACCTTTTGCTACCTTTTGCTACCTTTTGCTACCTTTTGCTACCTTTTGCTACCTTTTGCGACTGTGTCTGACACATGCGTTGGTACGTGTCGACGATGCGTGTGGTGTTGGCGCAGGTTGTGACGTGTATGCGGGGCGTGTTGGTGTACTTTCCTGTGGTCGGAAGGGTCGTGAGGCTGTTTCTGACTGTCTCGACGTCGACGACGGTTTGCTACTTTTGCTACCTTTTGCTACCTTTTGCTACTTTTGCTACCTTTTGCTACCTTTTGCTACCTTTTGCTACCTTTTGCTACCTTTTGCGACTGTGTCTGACACATGCGTTGGTACGTGTCGACGATGCGTGTGGTGTTGGCGGCAGGTTGTGACGTGTATGCGGGGCGTGTTGGTGTACTTTCCTGTGGTCGGAAGGGTCGTGAGTGCTGTTTCTGACTGTCTCCGACGTCGACGACGGTTTGCTACCTTTTGCTACCTTTTGCTACCTTTTGCTACCTTTTGCTACCTTTTGCTACCTTTTGCGACTGTGTCTGACACATGCGTTGGTACGTGTCGACGATGCGTGTGGTGTTGGCGGCAGGTTGTGACGTGTATGCGGGGCGTGTTGGTGTACTTTCCTGTGGTCGGAAGGGTCGTGAGTGCTGTTTCTGACTGTCTCCGACGTCGACGACGGTTTGCTACCTTTTGCTTTTGCTACCTTTTGCTCTTTTGCTACCTTTTGCTACCTTTTGCTACCTTTTGCTACCTTTTGCTACCTTTTGCTACTTTTGCTACTTTTGCGACTGTGTCTGACACATGCGTTGGTACGTGTCGACGATGCGTGTGGTGTTGGGGCAGGTTGTGACGTGTATGCGGGGCGTGTTGGTGTACTTTCCTGTGGTCGGAAGGGTCGTGAGTGCTGTTTCTGACTGTCTCCGACGTCGACGACGGTTTGCTACCTTTTGCTACCTTTTGCTACCTTTTGCTACCTTTTGCTACCTTTTGCTACCTTTTGCTACCTTTTGCGACTGTGTCTGACACATGCGTTGGTACGTGTCGACGATGCGTGTGGTGTTGGCGGCAGGTTGTGACGTGTATGCGGGGCGTGTTGGTGTACTTTCCTGTGGTCGGAAGGGTCGTGAGTGCTGTTTCTGACTGTCTCGACGTCGACGACGGCTACCTTTTGCTACCTTTTGTACCTACCTTTTGCTACCTTTTGCTACCTCTTGCTACCTTTTGCTACCTTTTGCTGCCTTTTGCTACCTTTTGCTACCTTTTGCGACTGTGTCGACCATGCGTTGGTACGTGTCGACGATACGTGTGGTGTTGGCGGCAGGATGTGACGTGTATGCGGTGCGTGTTGGTGTACTTTCCTGTGGTCGGAAGGGTCGTGAGTGCTGTTTCTGACTGTCTCCGATGTCGACGACGGTTTGCTACCTTTTGCTACCTTTTGCTACCTTTTGCTACCTTTTGCTACCTTTTGCGACTGTGTCTGACACATGCGTTGGTACGTGTCGACGATGCGTGTGGTGTTGGCGGCAGGTTGTGACGTGTATGCGGGGCGTGTTGGTGTACTTTCCTGTGGTCGGAAGGGTCGTGAGTGCTGTTTCTGACTGTCTCCGACGTCGACGACGGTTTGCTACCTTTTGCTACCTTTTGCTACCTTTTGCTACCTTTTGCTACCTTTTGCTGCCTTTTGCTACCTTTTGCTACCTTTTGCTGCCTTTTGCTACCTTTTGCTATCTTTTGCGACTGTGTCAGACACATGCGTTGGTACGTGTCGACGATACGTGTGGTGTTGGCGGCAGGATGTGACGTGTATGCGGTGCGTGTTGGTGTACTTTCCTGTGGTCGGAAGGGTCGTGAGTGCTGTTTCTGGCTGTCTCCGACGTCGACGACGGTTTGCTACCTTTTGCTACCTTTTGCTACCTTTTGCTACCTTTTGCTACCTTTTGCGACTGTGTCTGACACATGCGTTGGTACGTGTCGACGATGCGTGTGGTGTTGGCGACAGGTTGTGACGTGTATGCGGGGCGTGTTGGTGTACTTTCCTGTGGTCGGAAGGGTCGTGAGTGCTGTTTCTGGCTGTCTCCGATGTCGACGACGGTGTGCTACCTTTTGCTACCTTTTGCTACCTTTTGCTACCTTTTGCTACTTTTTGCTACCTTTTGCTACCTTTTGCTACCTTTTGCGACTGTGTCTGACACATGCGTTGGTACGTGTCGACGATGCGTGTGGTGTTGGCGGCAGGTTGTGACGTGTATGCGGGGCGTGTTGGTGTACTTTCCTGTGGTCGGAAGGGTCGTGAGTGCTGTTTCTGACTGTCTCCGACGTCGACGACGGTTTGCTACCTTTTGCTACCTTTTGCTACCTTTTGCTACCTTTTGCTACCTTTTGCTACCTTTTGCTACCTTTTGCTACCTTTTGCTGCCTTTTGCTACCTTTTGCTACCTTTTGCGACTGTGTCAGACACATGCGTTGGTACGTGTCGACGATACGTGTGGTGTTGGCGGCAGGATGTGACGTGTATGCGGTGCGTGTTGGTGTACTTTCCTGTGGTCGGAAGGGTCGTGAGTGCTGTTTCTGACTGTCTCCGACGTCGACGACGGTTTGCTACCTTTTGCTACCTTTTGCTACCTTTTGCTACCTTTTGCTACCTTTTGCGACTGTGTCTGACACATGCGTTGGTACGTGTCGACGATGCGTGTGGTGTTGGCGACAGGTTGTGACGTGTATGCGGGGCGTGTTGGTGTACTTTCCTGTGGTCGGATGGGTGTGAGTGCTGTTTCTGGCTGTCTCGATGTCGACGACGGTGTGCCTTTTGCTACCTTTTGCTACCTTTTGCTACCTTTTGCTACCTTTTGCTACTTTTTGCTACCTTTTGCTACCTTTTGCTACCTTTTGCGACTGTGTCTGACACATGCGTTGGTACGTGTCGACGATGCGTGTGGTGTTGGCGGCAGGTTGTGACGTGTATGGGGCGTGTTGGTGTACTTTCCTGTGGTCGGAAGGGTCGTGAGTGCTGTTTCTGGCTGTCTCCGATGTCGACGACGGTTTGCTACCTTTTGCTACCTTTTGCTACCTTTTGCTACCTTTTGCTACCTTTTGCGACTGTGTCTGACGCATGCGTTGGTACGTGTCGACGATGGGTGTGGTGTTGGTGGCAGGTTGTGACGTGTATGCGGGGCGTGTTGGTGTACTTTCCTGTGGTCGGAAGGGTCGTGAGTGCTGTTTCTGACTGTCTCCGATGTCGACGACGGTTTGCTACCTTTTGCTACCTTTTGCTACCTTTTGCTACCTTTTGCTACCTTTTGCTACCTTTTGCTACCTTTTGCTACCTTTTGCTACCTTTTGCTACCTTTTGCTACCTTTTGCTACCTTTTGCTACCTTTTGCTACCTTTTGCTACCTTTTGCTACCTTTTGCTACCTTTTGCTACCTTTTGCGACTGTGTCGGACACATGCGTTGGTACGTGTCGACGATACGTGTGGTGTTGGCGGCAGGATGTGACGTGTATGCGGTGCGTGTTGGTGTACTTTCCTGTGGTCGGAAGGGTCGTGACGGCTGTTTCTGACTGTCTCCGACGTCGACGACGGTTTGCTACCTTTTGCTACCTTTTGCTACCTTTTGCTACCTTTTGCTACCTTTTGCGACTGTGTCTGACACATGCGTTGGTACGTGTCGACGATGCGTGTGGTGTTGGCGACAGGTTGTGACGTGTATGCGGGGCGTGTTGGTGTACTTTCCTGTGGTCGGAAGGGTCGTGAGTGCTGTTTCTGGCTGTCTCCGATGTCGACGACGGTGTGCTACCTTTTGCTACCTTTTGCTACCTTTTGCTACCTTTTGCTACCTTTTGCTACCTTTTGCTACCTTTTGCTACCTTTTGCTACCTTTTGCGACTGTGTCTGACACATGCGTTGGTACGTGTCGACGATGCGTGTGGTGTTGGCGGCAGGTTGTGACGTGTATGCGGGGCGTGTTGGTGTACTTTCCTGTGGTCGGAAGGGTCGTGAGTGCTGTTTCTGGCTGTCTCCGATGTCGACGACGGTTTGCTACCTTTTGCTACCTTTTGCTACCTTTTGCTACCTTTTGCTACCTTTTGCGACTGTGTCTGACGCATGCGTTGGTACGTGTCGACGATGGGTGTGGTGTTGGTGGCAGGTTGTGACGTGTATGCGGGGCGTGTTGGTGTACTTTCCTGTGGTCGGAAGGGTCGTGAGTGTGTTTCTGACTGTCTCGATGTCGACGACGGTTTGCTACCTTTTGCTACCTTTTGCTACCTTTTGCTACCTTTTGCTACCTTTTGCTACCTCTTGCTACCTTTTGCTACCTCTTGCTACCTTTTGCTACCTTTTGCTATTTTGCTACCTTTTGCTACCTTTTGCTACTTTTGCTACCTTTTGCTACCTTTTGCTACCTTTTGCGACTGTGTCTGACGCATGCGTTGGTACGTGTCGACGATGCGTGTGGT
>JAKVDI010000236.1:0-26054 GCA_022836835.1 Pythium insidiosum | reverse complement strand
TCCCCGCTCGCCAAACATACGCACACACACGCGCCCAAAACACCAACAAACACACCACACCATTCACACACGGCGTAGACGTCAAAACAAACACTACAAACCCTTCAACATCACACCACACACACGCACACACACACATGCGCGCGCGCGCGACCACCGCTCGTGGACGTTGACACACCCCTCAGACTACAGCGTAGCGCTGTATTCTTTGGACTCGTTCGTTTTGGTGCTTTGTCTACCGCGCTCACCCGTACGAAAACGGCACGTGCGAGTCGCGTCGACATGAATCGCGTCCTCATGGTTGCATGTTGCATGGTTGCATATGCCGCCATGGCTAGCGTCCGTCTGCGAGGCAAGCAATCTCGGAGCCAACCAGATGATGATGATGATGGTAGAGCGTCTGCGTGTACAGACAGTACCAGGTCCAGGTCAGGTCCAGGTACTATATCACGTGTATACTATATATCACGTATCACGTTATCAGTATACGTATCACGTATCCGTATCACGTATCCCGTATCCCGTATCCGTATCCCGTATAGTATCAGCGCGCGTGTAGCGGGTATCATGTGAGCTGGGCTCGAAGCACCCGGACAAGTGACAAGTCAAGTTGTTGGTAGATCAAGTGTTGTTGTTGTTGTTGGTATGCCGTGGCAATGAGTCAAGTAGTAGGCGGTAAGTGGTTGAACGTTGCGTGGATTGGATTGGATGTTGGTGGACGGGCCTGGAAACGTTGGCATTTTGTAGTGATAGGTAGCATGAAGGCGTGATGTCGGTAGTTGTTTAGTGTGTGGTGTTCGCAGAATGTATAGTGTGTGTTTGGTTGGGTTGGAATGTGTAGCAAAAGATAGGAATTGCTCCTGCCAGGATCGAACTGGCGACCTTCAGATTATGAGACTGACGCCTACCAACTGAGCCAAAGGAGCGCCATAGCCCCATACCACGCCGCTTCTCTCTCCGCTCGCCAACATACCGCACACACGCGCCCAAAACACAACAAACACACCCACACATTCACACCACGGCGTAGACGTCAAAACAAACACTACAAACCCTTCCAACACACACCACACACACACGCACACACACACATGCGCGCGCGCGCGACCACCGCTCGTGGACGTTGACAACCCCTCAGACTACAGCGTAGCGCTGTATCTCTTTGGACTCGTTCGTTTTGGTGCTTTGTCTACCGCGCTCACCCGTACGAAAACGGCACGTGCGAGTCGCGTCGACATGAATCGCGTCCTCATGGTTGCATGGTTGCATGGTTGCATATGCCGCCATGGCTAGCGTCCGTCTGCGAGGCAAGCAATCTCGGAGCCAACCAGATGATGAGATGATGGTAGAGCGTCTGCGTGTACAGACAGTAAGGTCCAGGTCCAGGTCCAGGGTACTATATATATCACGTATCGTATCACGTATCACGTACACGTATCACGTATCAGTATCACCCGTATATCCCGTATCCGTATCCCGTATCCAGTATCAGCGCGCGTGTAGCGGGTATCATGTGACGCTGGGCTCGAAGCCACCCGGACAAGTGACAAGTCAAGTTGTTGGTAGATCAAGTGTTGTTGTTGTTGTTGGTATGCCGTGGCAATGAGTCAAGTAGTAGGCGGTAAGTGGTTGAACGTTGCGTGGATTGGATTGGATGTTGGTGGACGGGCCTGGAAACGTTGGCATTTTGTAGTGATAGGTAGCATGAAGGCGTGATGTCGGTAGTGTGTTTAGTGTGTGGTGTTCGCAGAATGTATAGTGTGTGTTTGGTTGGGTTGGAATGTGTAGCAAAAAGATAGGAATTGCTCCCTGCCAGGATCGAACTGGCGACCTTCAGATTATGAGACTGACGCTCTACCAACTGAGCCAAAGGAGCGCCATAGCCCCCATACCACGCCGCTTCTCTCTCCCGCTCGCCAACATACCGCACACACACGCGCCCAAAACACCAACAAACCACCCACACCATTCACACCACGGCGTAGACGTCAAAACAAACACTACAAACCCTTCCAACACATCACACACACACACGCACACACACACATGCGCGCGCGCGCGACCACCGCTCGTGGACGTTGACACACCCCTCAGACTACAGCGTAGCGCTGTATCTCTTTGGACTCGTTCGTTTTGGTGCTTTGTCTACCGCGCTCACCCGTACGAAAACGGCACGTGCGAGTCGCGTCGACATGAATCGCGTCCTCATGGTTGCATGGTTGCATGGTTGCATATGCCGCCATGGCTAGCGTCCGTCTGCGAGGCAAGCAATCTCGGAGCCAACCAGATGATGAGATGATGGTAGAGCGTCTGCGTGTACAGACAGTACCAGGTCCAGGTCCAGGTCCAGGTACTATATCACGTATCACGTATCACGTATCACGTATCCCGTATCCCGTATCCCGTATCCCGTATCCAGTATCAGCGCGCGTGTAGCGGGTATCATGTGACGCTGGGCTCGAAGCACCCGGACAAGTGACAGTCAAGTTGTTGGTAGATCAAGTGTTGTTGTTGTTGTTGGTATGCCGTGGCAATGAGTCAAGTAGTAGGCGGTAAGTGGTTGAACGTTGCGTGGATTGGATTGGATGTTGGTGGACGGGCCTGGAAACGTTGGCATTTTGTAGTGATAGGTAGCATGAAGGCGTGATGTCGGTAGTGTGTTTAGTGTGTGGTGTTCGCAGAATGTATAGTGTGTGTTTGGTTGGGTTGGAATGTGTAGCAAAAAGATAGGAATTGCTCCCTGCCAGGATCGAACTGGCGACCTTCAGATTATGAGACTGACGCTCTACCAACTGAGCCAAAGGAGCGCCATAGCCCCCATACCACGCCGCTTCTCTCTCCCGCTCGCCAACATACCGCACACACACGCGCCCAAAACACCAACAAACACACCACACCATTCACACCACGGCGTAGACGTCAAAACAAACACTACAAACCCTTCCAACACATCACCACACACACACGCACACACACACATGCGCGCGCGCGCGACCACCGCTCGTGGACGTTGACACACCCCTCAGACTACAGCGTAGCGCTGTATCTCTTTGGACTCGTTCGTTTTGGTGCTTTGTCTACCGCGCTCACCCGTACGAAAACGGCACGTGCGAGTCGCGTCGACATGAATCGCGTCCTCATGGTTGCATGGTTGCATGGTTGCATATGCCGCCATGGCTAGCGTCCGTCTGCGAGGCAAGCAATCTCGGAGCCAACCAGATGATGAGATGATGGTAGAGCGTCTGCGTGTACAGACAGTACCAGGTCCAGGTCCAGGTCCAGGTACTATATCACGTATCAGTATCACGTATCACGTATCACGTATCCCGTATCCCGTATCCCGTATCCCGTATCCAGTATCAGCGCGCGTGTAGCGGGTATCATGTGACGTGGGCTCGAAGCCACCCGGACAAGTGACAGTCAAGTTGTTGGTAGATCAAGTGTTGTTGTTGTTGTTGGTATGCCGTGGCAATGAGTCAAGTAGTAGGCGGTAAGTGGTTGAACGTTGCGTGGATTGGATTGGATGTTGGTGGACGGGCCTGGAAACGTTGGCATTTTGTAGTGATAGGTAGCATGAAGGCGTGATGTCGGTAGTGTGTTTAGTGTGTGGTGTTCGCAGAATGTATAGTGTGTGTTTGGTTGGGTTGGAATGTGTAGCAAAAAGATAGGAATTGCTCCCTGCCAGGATCGAACTGGCGACCTTCAGATTATGAGACTGACGCTCTACCAACTGAGCCAAAGGAGCGCCATAGCCCCCATACCACGCCGCTTCTCTCTCCCGCTCGCCAACATACCGCACACACACGCCCCAAAACACCAACAAACACACCCACACCATTCACACCACGGCGTAGACGTCAAAACAAACACTACAAACCCTTCCAACACATCACCACACACACACGCACACACACACATGCGCGCGCGCGCGACCACCGCTCGTGGACGTTGACACACCCCTCAGACTACAGCGTAGCGCTGTATCTCTTTGGACTCGTTCGTTTTGGTGCTTTGTCTACCGCGCTCACCCGTACGAAAACGGCACGTGCGAGTCGCGTCGACATGAATCGCGTCCTCATGGTTGCATGGTTGCATGGTTGCATATGCCGCCATGGCTAGCGTCCGTCTGCGAGGCAAGCAATCTCGGAGCCAACCAGATGATGAGATGATGGTAGAGCGTCTGCGTGTACAGACAGTACCAGGTCCAGGTCCAGGTCCAGGTACTATATCACAGTATACGTCAGTATACGTATCGTATCACGTATCACGTATCACGTATCACGTATCCCATATCCCGTATCCCGTATCCCGTATCCAGTATCAGCGCGCGTGTAGCGGGTATCATGTGACGCTGGGCTCGAAGCCACCCGGACAAGTGACAGTCAAGTTGTTGGTAGATCAAGTGTTGTTGTTGTTGTTGGTATGCCGTGGCAATGAGTCAAGTAGTAGGCGGTAAGTGGTTGAACGTTGCGTGGATTGGATTGGATGTTGGTGGACGGGCCTGGAAACGTTGGCATTTTGTAGTGATAGGTAGCATGAAGGCGTGATGTCGGTAGTGTGTTTAGTGTGTGGTGTTCGCAGAATGTATAGTGTGTGTTTGGTTGGGTTGGAATGTGTAGCAAAAAGATAGGAATTGCTCCCTGCCAGGATCGAACTGGCGACCTTCAGATTATGAGACTGACGCTCTACCAACTGAGCCAAAGGAGCGCCATAGCCCCCATACCACGCCGCTTCTCTCTCCCGCTCGCCAACATACCGCACACACACGCGCCCAAAACACCAACAAACACACCCACACCATTCACACCACGGCGTAGACGTCAAAACAAACACTACAAACCCTTCCAACACATCACCACACACACACGCACACACACACATGCGCGCGCGCGCGACCACCGCTCGTGGACGTTGACACACCCCTCAGACTACAGCGTAGCGCTGTATCTCTTTGGACTCGTTCGTTTTGGTGCTTTGTCTACCGCGCTCACCCGTACGAAAACGGCACGTGCGAGTCGCGTCGACATGAATCGCGTCCTCATGGTTGCATGGTTGCATGGTTGCATATGCCGCCATGGCTAGCGTCCGTCTGCGAGGCAAGCAATCTCGGAGCCAACCAGATGATGAGATGATGGTAGAGCGTCTGCGTGTACAGACAGTACCAGGTCCAGGTCCAGGTCCAGGTACTATATCACGTATCACGTATCACGTATCACGTATCACGTATCCCATATCCCGTATCCCGTATCCAGTATCAGCGCGCGTGTAGCGGGTATCATGTGACGCTGGGCTCGAAGCCACCCGGACAAGTGACAGTCAAGTTGTTGGTAGATCAAGTGTTGTTGTTGTTGTTGGTATGCCGTGGCAATGAGTCAAGTAGTAGGCGGTAAGTGGTTGAACGTTGCGTGGATTGGATTGGATGTTGGTGGACGGGCCTGGAAACGTTGGCATTTTGTAGTGATAGGTAGCATGAAGGCGTGATGTCGGTAGTGTGTTTAGTGTGTGGTGTTCGCAGAATGTATAGTGTGTGTTTGGTTGGGTTGGAATGTGTAGCAAAAAGATAGGAATTGCTCCCTGCCAGGATCGAACTGGCGACCTTCAGATTATGAGACTGACGCTCTACCAACTGAGCCAAAGGAGCGCCATAGCCCCCATACCACGCCGCTTCTCTCTCCCGCTCGCCAACATACCGCACACACACGCGCCCAAAACACCAACAAACACACCCACACCATTCACACCACGGCGTAGACGTCAAAACAAACACTACAAACCCTTCCAACACATCACCACACACACACGCACACACACACATGCGCGCGCGCGCGACCACCGCTCGTGGACGTTGACACACCCCTCAGACTACAGCGTAGCGCTGTATCTCTTTGGACTCGTTCGTTTTGGTGCTTTGTCTACCGCGCTCACCCGTACGAAAACGGCACGTGCGAGTCGCGTCGACATGAATCGCGTCCTCATGGTTGCATGGTTGCATGGTTGCATATGCCGCCATGGCTAGCGTCCGTCTGCGAGGCAAGCAATCTCGGAGCCAACCAGATGATGAGATGATGGTAGAGCGTCTGCGTGTACAGACAGTACCAGGTCCAGGTCCAGGTCCAGGTACTATATCACGTATCACGTATCACGTATCACGTATCACGTATCACGTATCACGTATCACGTATCACCACGTATCCCATATCCCGTATCCCGTATCCCGTATCCAGTATCAGCGCGCGTGTAGCGGGTATCATGTGACGCTGGGCTCGAAGCCACCCGGACAAGTGACAGTCAAGTTGTTGGTAGATCAAGTGTTGTTGTTGTTGTTGGTATGCCGTGGCAATGAGTCAAGTAGTAGGCGGTAAGTGGTTGAACGTTGCGTGGATTGGATTGGATGTTGGTGGACGGGCCTGGAAACGTTGGCATTTTGTAGTGATAGGTAGCATGAAGGCGTGATGTCGGTAGTGTGTTTAGTGTGTGGTGTTCGCAGAATGTATAGTGTGTGTTTGGTTGGGTTGGAATGTGTAGCAAAAAGATAGGAATTGCTCCCTGCCAGGATCGAACTGGCGACCTTCAGATTATGAGACTGACGCTCTACCAACTGAGCCAAAGGAGCGCCATAGCCCCCATACCACGCCGCTTCTCTCTCCCGCTCGCCAACATACCGCACACACACGCGCCCAAAACACCAACAAACACACCCACACCATTCACACCACGGCGTAGACGTCAAAACAAACACTACAAACCCTTCCAACACATCACCACACACACACGCACACACACACATGCGCGCGCGCGCGACCACCGCTCGTGGACGTTGACACACCCCTCAGACTACAGCGTAGCGCTGTATCTCTTTGGACTCGTTCGTTTTGGTGCTTTGTCTACCGCGCTCACCCGTACGAAAACGGCACGTGCGAGTCGCGTCGACATGAATCGCGTCCTCATGGTTGCATGGTTGCATGGTTGCATATGCCGCCATGGCTAGCGTCCGTCTGCGAGGCAAGCAATCTCGGAGCCAACCAGATGATGAGATGATGGTAGAGCGTCTGCGTGTACAGACAGTACCAGGTCCAGGTCCAGGTCCAGGTACTATATCACGTATCACGTATCACGTATCACGTATCACGTATCCCATATCCCGTATCCCGTATCCAGTATCAGCGCGCGTGTAGCGGGTATCATGTGACGCTGGGCTCGAAGCCACCCGGACAAGTGACAGTCAAGTTGTTGGTAGATCAAGTGTTGTTGTTGTTGTTGGTATGCCGTGGCAATGAGTCAAGTAGTAGGCGGTAAGTGGTTGAACGTTGCGTGGATTGGATTGGATGTTGGTGGACGGGCCTGGAAACGTTGGCATTTTGTAGTGATAGGTAGCATGAAGGCGTGATGTCGGTAGTGTGTTTAGTGTGTGGTGTTCGCAGAATGTATAGTGTGTGTTTGGTTGGGTTGGAATGTGTAGCAAAAAGATAGGAATTGCTCCCTGCCAGGATCGAACTGGCGACCTTCAGATTATGAGACTGACGCTCTACCAACTGAGCCAAAGGAGCGCCATAGCCCCCATACCACGCCGCTTCTCTCTCCCGCTCGCCAACATACCGCACACACACGCGCCCAAAACACCAACAAACACACCCACACCATTCACACCACGGCGTAGACGTCAAAACAAACACTACAAACCCTTCCAACACATCACCACACACACACGCACACACACACATGCGCGCGCGCGCGACCACCGCTCGTGGACGTTGACACACCCCTCAGACTACAGCGTAGCGCTGTATCTCTTTGGACTCGTTCGTTTTGGTGCTTTGTCTACCGCGCTCACCCGTACGAAAACGGCACGTGCGAGTCGCGTCGACATGAATCGCGTCCTCATGGTTGCATGGTTGCATGGTTGCATATGCCGCCATGGCTAGCGTCCGTCTGCGAGGCAAGCAATCTCGGAGCCAACCAGATGATGAGATGATGGTAGAGCGTCTGCGTGTACAGACAGTACCAGGTCCAGGTCCAGGTCCAGGTACTACACGTATCACGTATCACGTATCACGTATCACGTATCACGTATCACGTATCACGTATCACGTATCACGTATCCCATATCCCGTATCCCGTATCCCGTATCCAGTATCAGCGCGCGTGTAGCGGGTATCATGTGACGCTGGGCTCGAAGCCACCCGGACAAGTGACAGTCAAGTTGTTGGTAGATCAAGTGTTGTTGTTGTTGTTGGTATGCCGTGGCAATGAGTCAAGTAGTAGGCGGTAAGTGGTTGAACGTTGCGTGGATTGGATTGGATGTTGGTGGACGGGCCTGGAAACGTTGGCATTTTGTAGTGATAGGTAGCATGAAGGCGTGATGTCGGTAGTGTGTTTAGTGTGTGGTGTTCGCAGAATGTATAGTGTGTGTTTGGTTGGGTTGGAATGTGTAGCAAAAAGATAGGAATTGCTCCCTGCCAGGATCGAACTGGCGACCTTCAGATTATGAGACTGACGCTCTACCAACTGAGCCAAAGGAGCGCCATAGCCCCCATACCACGCCGCTTCTCTCTCCCGCTCGCCAACATACCGCACACACACGCGCCCAAAACACCAACAAACACACCCACACCATTCACACCACGGCGTAGACGTCAAAACAAACACTACAAACCCTTCCAACACATCACCACACACACACGCACACACACACATGCGCGCGCGCGCGACCACCGCTCGTGGACGTTGACACACCCCTCAGACTACAGCGTAGCGCTGTATCTCTTTGGACTCGTTCGTTTTGGTGCTTTGTCTACCGCGCTCACCCGTACGAAAACGGCACGTGCGAGTCGCGTCGACATGAATCGCGTCCTCATGGTTGCATGGTTGCATGGTTGCATATGCCGCCATGGCTAGCGTCCGTCTGCGAGGCAAGCAATCTCGGAGCCAACCAGATGATGAGATGATGGTAGAGCGTCTGCGTGTACAGACAGTACCAGGTCCAGGTCCAGGTCCAGGTACTATATCACGTATCACGTATCACGTATCACGTATCACGTATCCCATATCCCGTATCCGTATCCAGTATCAGCGCGCGTGTAGCGGGTATCATGTGACGCTGGGCTCGAAGCCACCCGGACAAGTGACAGTCAAGTTGTTGGTAGATCAAGTGTTGTTGTTGTTGTTGGTATGCCGTGGCAATGAGTCAAGTAGTAGGCGGTAAGTGGTTGAACGTTGCGTGGATTGGATTGGATGTTGGTGGACGGGCCTGGAAACGTTGGCATTTTGTAGTGATAGGTAGCATGAAGGCGTGATGTCGGTAGTGTGTTTAGTGTGTGGTGTTCGCAGAATGTATAGTGTGTGTTTGGTTGGGTTGGAATGTGTAGCAAAAAGATAGGAATTGCTCCCTGCCAGGATCGAACTGGCGACCTTCAGATTATGAGACTGACGCTCTACCAACTGAGCCAAAGGAGCGCCATAGCCCCCATACCACGCCGCTTCTCTCTCCCGCTCGCCAACATACCGCACACACACGCGCCCAAAACACCAACAAACACACCCACACCATTCACACCACGGCGTAGACGTCAAAACAAACACTACAAACCCTTCCAACACATCACCACACACACACGCACACACACACATGCGCGCGCGCGCGACCACCGCTCGTGGACGTTGACACACCCCTCAGACTACAGCGTAGCGCTGTATCTCTTTGGACTCGTTCGTTTTGGTGCTTTGTCTACCGCGCTCACCCGTACGAAAACGGCACGTGCGAGTCGCGTCGACATGAATCGCGTCCTCATGGTTGCATGGTTGCATGGTTGCATATGCCGCCATGGCTAGCGTCCGTCTGCGAGGCAAGCAATCTCGGAGCCAACCAGATGATGAGATGATGGTAGAGCGTCTGCGTGTACAGACAGTACCAGGTCCAGGTCCAGGTCCAGGTACTATATCACGTATCACGTATCACGTATCACGTATCACGTATCACGTATCCCATATCCCGTATCCCGTATCCAGTATCAGCGCGCGTGTAGCGGGTATCATGTGACGCTGGGCTCGAAGCCACCCGGACAAGTGACAGTCAAGTTGTTGGTAGATCAAGTGTTGTTGTTGTTGTTGGTATGCCGTGGCAATGAGTCAAGTAGTAGGCGGTAAGTGGTTGAACGTTGCGTGGATTGGATTGGATGTTGGTGGACGGGCCTGGAAACGTTGGCATTTTGTAGTGATAGGTAGCATGAAGGCGTGATGTCGGTAGTGTGTTTAGTGTGTGGTGTTCGCAGAATGTATAGTGTGTGTTTGGTTGGGTTGGAATGTGTAGCAAAAAGATAGGAATTGCTCCCTGCCAGGATCGAACTGGCGACCTTCAGATTATGAGACTGACGCTCTACCAACTGAGCCAAAGGAGCGCCATAGCCCCCATACCACGCCGCTTCTCTCTCCCGCTCGCCAACATACCGCACACACACGCGCCCAAAACACCAACAAACACACCCACACCATTCACACCACGGCGTAGACGTCAAAACAAACACTACAAACCCTTCCAACACATCACCACACACACACGCACACACACACATGCGCGCGCGCGCGACCACCGCTCGTGGACGTTGACACACCCCTCAGACTACAGCGTAGCGCTGTATCTCTTTGGACTCGTTCGTTTTGGTGCTTTGTCTACCGCGCTCACCCGTACGAAAACGGCACGTGCGAGTCGCGTCGACATGAATCGCGTCCTCATGGTTGCATGGTTGCATGGTTGCATATGCCGCCATGGCTAGCGTCCGTCTGCGAGGCAAGCAATCTCGGAGCCAACCAGATGATGAGATGATGGTAGAGCGTCTGCGTGTACAGACAGTACCAGGTCCAGGTCCAGGTCCAGGTACTATATCACGTATCACGTATCACGTATCACGTATCACGTATCCCATATCCCGTATATCCCGTATCCAGTATCAGCGCGCGTGTAGCGGGTATCATGTGACGCTGGGCTCGAAGCCACCCGGACAAGTGACAGTCAAGTTGTTGGTAGATCAAGTGTTGTTGTTGTTGTTGGTATGCCGTGGCAATGAGTCAAGTAGTAGGCGGTAAGTGGTTGAACGTTGCGTGGATTGGATTGGATGTTGGTGGACGGGCCTGGAAACGTTGGCATTTTGTAGTGATAGGTAGCATGAAGGCGTGATGTCGGTAGTGTGTTTAGTGTGTGGTGTTCGCAGAATGTATAGTGTGTGTTTGGTTGGGTTGGAATGTGTAGCAAAAAGATAGGAATTGCTCCCTGCCAGGATCGAACTGGCGACCTTCAGATTATGAGACTGACGCTCTACCAACTGAGCCAAAGGAGCGCCATAGCCCCCATACCACGCCGCTTCTCTCTCCCGCTCGCCAACATACCGCACACACACGCGCCCAAAACACCAACAAACACACCCACACCATTCACACCACGGCGTAGACGTCAAAACAAACACTACAAACCCTTCCAACACATCACCACACACACACGCACACACACACATGCGCGCGCGCGCGACCACCGCTCGTGGACGTTGACACACCCCTCAGACTACAGCGTAGCGCTGTATCTCTTTGGACTCGTTCGTTTTGGTGCTTTGTCTACCGCGCTCACCCGTACGAAAACGGCACGTGCGAGTCGCGTCGACATGAATCGCGTCCTCATGGTTGCATGGTTGCATGGTTGCATATGCCGCCATGGCTAGCGTCCGTCTGCGAGGCAAGCAATCTCGGAGCCAACCAGATGATGAGATGATGGTAGAGCGTCTGCGTGTACAGACAGTACCAGGTCCAGGTCCAGGTCCAGGTACTATATCACGTATCAGTATCACGTATCACGTATCACGTATCTCATATCACGTATCACGTATATCACGTATCATATCCCGTATCCCTATCCGTATCCCGTATCCAGTATCAGCGCGCGTGTAGCGGGTATCATGTGACGCTGGGCTCGAAGCCACCCGGACAAGTGACAGTCAAGTTGTTGGTAGATCAAGTGTTGTTGTTGTTGTTGGTATGCCGTGGCAATGAGTCAAGTAGTAGGCGGTAAGTGGTTGAACGTTGCGTGGATTGGATTGGATGTTGGTGGACGGGCCTGGAAACGTTGGCATTTTGTAGTGATAGGTAGCATGAAGGCGTGATGTCGGTAGTGTGTTTAGTGTGTGGTGTTCGCAGAATGTATAGTGTGTGTTTGGTTGGGTTGGAATGTGTAGCAAAAAGATAGGAATTGCTCCCTGCCAGGATCGAACTGGCGACCTTCAGATTATGAGACTGACGCTCTACCAACTGAGCCAAAGGAGCGCCATAGCCCCCATACCACGCCGCTTCTCTCTCCCGCTCGCCAACATACCGCACACACACGCGCCCAAAACACCAACAAACACACCCACACCATTCACACCACGGCGTAGACGTCAAAACAAACACTACAAACCCTTCCAACACATCACCACACACACACGCACACACACACATGCGCGCGCGCGCGACCACCGCTCGTGGACGTTGACACACCCCTCAGACTACAGCGTAGCGCTGTATCTCTTTGGACTCGTTCGTTTTGGTGCTTTGTCTACCGCGCTCACCCGTACGAAAACGGCACGTGCGAGTCGCGTCGACATGAATCGCGTCCTCATGGTTGCATGGTTGCATGGTTGCATATGCCGCCATGGCTAGCGTCCGTCTGCGAGGCAAGCAATCTCGGAGCCAACCAGATGATGAGATGATGGTAGAGCGTCTGCGTGTACAGACAGTACCAGGTCCAGGTCCAGGTCCAGGTACTATATCACGTATCACGTATCACGTATCACGTATCACGTATCCCATATCCCGTATCCCGTATCCAGTATCAGCGCGCGTGTAGCGGGTATCATGTGACGCTGGGCTCGAAGCCACCCGGACAAGTGACAGTCAAGTTGTTGGTAGATCAAGTGTTGTTGTTGTTGTTGGTATGCCGTGGCAATGAGTCAAGTAGTAGGCGGTAAGTGGTTGAACGTTGCGTGGATTGGATTGGATGTTGGTGGACGGGCCTGGAAACGTTGGCATTTTGTAGTGATAGGTAGCATGAAGGCGTGATGTCGGTAGTGTGTTTAGTGTGTGGTGTTCGCAGAATGTATAGTGTGTGTTTGGTTGGGTTGGAATGTGTAGCAAAAAGATAGGAATTGCTCCCTGCCAGGATCGAACTGGCGACCTTCAGATTATGAGACTGACGCTCTACCAACTGAGCCAAAGGAGCGCCATAGCCCCCATACCACGCCGCTTCTCTCTCCCGCTCGCCAACATACCGCACACACACGCGCCCAAAACACCAACAAACACACCCACACCATTCACACCACGGCGTAGACGTCAAAACAAACACTACAAACCCTTCCAACACATCACCACACACACACGCACACACACACACATGCGCGCGCGCGCGACCACCGCTCGTGGACGTTGACACACCCCTCAGACTACAGCGTAGCGCTGTATCTCTTTGGACTCGTTCGTTTTGGTGCTTTGTCTACCGCGCTCACCCGTACGAAAACGGCACGTGCGAGTCGCGTCGACATGAATCGCGTCCTCATGGTTGCATGGTTGCATGGTTGCATATGCCGCCATGGCTAGCGTCCGTCTGCGAGGCAAGCAATCTCGGAGCCAACCAGATGATGAGATGATGGTAGAGCGTCTGCGTGTACAGACAGTACCAGGTCCAGGTCCAGGTCCAGGTACTATATCACGTATCACGTATCACGTATCACGTATCACGTATCACGTATCACGTATCCCATATCCCGTATCCCGTATCCAGTATCAGCGCGCGTGTAGCGGGTATCATGTGACGCTGGGCTCGAAGCCACCCGGACAAGTGACAGTCAAGTTGTTGGTAGATCAAGTGTTGTTGTTGTTGTTGGTATGCCGTGGCAATGAGTCAAGTAGTAGGCGGTAAGTGGTTGAACGTTGCGTGGATTGGATTGGATGTTGGTGGACGGGCCTGGAAACGTTGGCATTTTGTAGTGATAGGTAGCATGAAGGCGTGATGTCGGTAGTGTGTTTAGTGTGTGGTGTTCGCAGAATGTATAGTGTGTGTTTGGTTGGGTTGGAATGTGTAGCAAAAAGATAGGAATTGCTCCCTGCCAGGATCGAACTGGCGACCTTCAGATTATGAGACTGACGCTCTACCAACTGAGCCAAAGGAGCGCCATAGCCCCCATACCACGCCGCTTCTCTCTCCCGCTCGCCAACATACCGCACACACACGCGCCCAAAACACCAACAAACACACCCACACCATTCACACCACGGCGTAGACGTCAAAACAAACACTACAAACCCTTCCAACACATCACCACACACACACGCACACACACACATGCGCGCGCGCGCGACCACCGCTCGTGGACGTTGACACACCCCTCAGACTACAGCGTAGCGCTGTATCTCTTTGGACTCGTTCGTTTTGGTGCTTTGTCTACCGCGCTCACCCGTACGAAAACGGCACGTGCGAGTCGCGTCGACATGAATCGCGTCCTCATGGTTGCATGGTTGCATGGTTGCATATGCCGCCATGGCTAGCGTCCGTCTGCGAGGCAAGCAATCTCGGAGCCAACCAGATGATGAGATGATGGTAGAGCGTCTGCGTGTACAGACAGTACCAGGTCCAGGTCCAGGTCCAGGTACTATATCAGTATCACGTATCACGTATCACGTATCATATCACGTATCACGTATCACGTATCACGTATCACGTATCCCATATCCCGTATCCCGTATCCCGTATCCAGTATCAGCGCGCGTGTAGCGGGTATCATGTGACGCTGGGCTCGAAGCCACCCGGACAAGTGACAGTCAAGTTGTTGGTAGATCAAGTGTTGTTGTTGTTGTTGGTATGCCGTGGCAATGAGTCAAGTAGTAGGCGGTAAGTGGTTGAACGTTGCGTGGATTGGATTGGATGTTGGTGGACGGGCCTGGAAACGTTGGCATTTTGTAGTGATAGGTAGCATGAAGGCGTGATGTCGGTAGTGTGTTTAGTGTGTGGTGTTCGCAGAATGTATAGTGTGTGTTTGGTTGGGTTGGAATGTGTAGCAAAAAGATAGGAATTGCTCCCTGCCAGGATCGAACTGGCGACCTTCAGATTATGAGACTGACGCTCTACCAACTGAGCCAAAGGAGCGCCATAGCCCCCATACCACGCCGCTTCTCTCTCCCGCTCGCCAACATACCGCACACACACGCGCCCAAAACACCAACAAACACACCCACACCATTCACACCACGGCGTAGACGTCAAAACAAACACTACAAACCCTTCCAACACATCACCACACACACACGCACACACACACATGCGCGCGCGCGCGACCACCGCTCGTGGACGTTGACACACCCCTCAGACTACAGCGTAGCGCTGTATCTCTTTGGACTCGTTCGTTTTGGTGCTTTGTCTACCGCGCTCACCCGTACGAAAACGGCACGTGCGAGTCGCGTCGACATGAATCGCGTCCTCATGGTTGCATGGTTGCATGGTTGCATATGCCGCCATGGCTAGCGTCCGTCTGCGAGGCAAGCAATCTCGGAGCCAACCAGATGATGAGATGATGGTAGAGCGTCTGCGTGTACAGACAGTACCAGGTCCAGGTCCAGGTCCAGGTACTATATCACGTATCACGTATCACGTATCACGTATCACGTATCACGTATCACGTATCACGTATCACGTATCACGTATCCCATATCCCGTATCCCGTATCCCGTATCCAGTATCAGCGCGCGTGTAGCGGGTATCATGTGACGCTGGGCTCGAAGCCACCCGGACAAGTGACAGTCAAGTTGTTGGTAGATCAAGTGTTGTTGTTGTTGTTGGTATGCCGTGGCAATGAGTCAAGTAGTAGGCGGTAAGTGGTTGAACGTTGCGTGGATTGGATTGGATGTTGGTGGACGGGCCTGGAAACGTTGGCATTTTGTAGTGATAGGTAGCATGAAGGCGTGATGTCGGTAGTGTGTTTAGTGTGTGGTGTTCGCAGAATGTATAGTGTGTGTTTGGTTGGGTTGGAATGTGTAGCAAAAAGATAGGAATTGCTCCCTGCCAGGATCGAACTGGCGACCTTCAGATTATGAGACTGACGCTCTACCAACTGAGCCAAAGGAGCGCCATAGCCCCCATACCACGCCGCTTCTCTCTCCCGCTCGCCAACATACCGCACACACACGCGCCCAAAACACCAACAAACCACCCACACCATTCACACCACGGCGTAGACGTCAAAACAAACACTACAAACCCTTCCAACACATCACCACACACACACGCACACACACACACATGCGCGCGCGCGCGACCACCGCTCGTGGACGTTGACACACCCCTCAGACTACAGCGTAGCGCTGTATCTCTTTGGACTCGTTCGTTTTGGTGCTTTGTCTACCGCGCTCACCCGTACGAAAACGGCACGTGCGAGTCGCGTCGACATGAATCGCGTCCTCATGGTTGCATGGTTGCATGGTTGCATATGCCGCCATGGCTAGCGTCCGTCTGCGAGGCAAGCAATCTCGGAGCCAACCAGATGATGAGATGATGGTAGAGCGTCTGCGTGTACAGACAGTACCAGGTCCAGGTCCAGGTCCAGGTACTATATCACGTATCACGTATCACGTATCACGTATCACGTATCACGTATCACGTATCCCATATCCCGTATCCCGTATCCCGTATCCAGTATCAGCGCGCGTGTAGCGGGTATCATGTGACGCTGGGCTCGAAGCCACCCGGACAAGTGACAGTCAAGTTGTTGGTAGATCAAGTGTTGTTGTTGTTGTTGGTATGCCGTGGCAATGAGTCAAGTAGTAGGCGGTAAGTGGTTGAACGTTGCGTGGATTGGATTGGATGTTGGTGGACGGGCCTGGAAACGTTGGCATTTTGTAGTGATAGGTAGCATGAAGGCGTGATGTCGGTAGTGTGTTTAGTGTGTGGTGTTCGCAGAATGTATAGTGTGTGTTTGGTTGGGTTGGAATGTGTAGCAAAAAGATAGGAATTGCTCCCTGCCAGGATCGAACTGGCGACCTTCAGATTATGAGACTGACGCTCTACCAACTGAGCCAAAGGAGCGAGACGGGGTCCCCCGGTCTAGTGGAAGACCGCCCGTCCAGCGTGGGGAAGGTCACGGGATCGATCTCTCCCGTGACCACAAGGAAGACTGTGGGTTCGAGCCCCACACGCTGAAGCACCAGCTTGCGACCGACCTGTACAAGCCAAGCACCCAGCACATTAACTTAACACAGTAGTAGTTTCGGTAGTTATATCTTAGTCATAGCCGAGAAGGTATAAGCGGTATTGACGTAAGGTATAAATACACGCATCTTCAACTGAGCCAAAGGAGCGCCATAGCCCCCATCCCACGCCGCTTCTCTCTCCCGCTCGCCAACATACCGCACACACACGCGCCCAAAACACCAACAAACACACCCACACCATTCACACCACGGCGTAGACGTCAAAACAAACACTACAAACCCTTCCAACACATCACCACACACACACGCACACACACACATGCGCGCGCGCGCGACCACCGCTCGTGGACGTTGACACACCCCTCAGACTACAGCGTAGCGCTGTATCTCTTTGGACTCGTTCGTTTTGGTGCTTTGTCTACCGCGCTCACCCGTACGAAAACGGCACGTGCGAGTCGCGTCGACATGAATCGCGTCCTCATGGTTGCATGGTTGCATGGTTGCATATGCCGCCATGGCTAGCGTTCGTCTGCGAGGCAAGCAATCTCGGAGCCAACCAGATGATGAGATGATGGTAGAGCGTCTGCGTGTACAGACAGTACCAGGTCCAGGTCCAGGTCCAGGTACTATATCACGTATCACGTATCACGTATCACGTATCCATATCATATCCGTATCACGTATCACGTATCACGTATCACGTATCCCATATCCCGTATCCCGTATCCCGTATCCAGTATCAGCGCGCGTGTAGCGGGTATCATGTGACGCTGGGCTCGAAGCCACCCGGACAAGTGACAGTCAAGTTGTTGGTAGATCAAGTGTTGTTGTTGTTGTTGGTATGCCGTGGCAATGAGTCAAGTAGTAGGCGGTAAGTGGTTGAACGTTGCGTGGATTGGATTGGATGTTGGTGGACGGGCCTGGAAACGTTGGCATTTTGTAGTGATAGGTAGCATGAAGGCGTGATGTCGGTAGTGTGTTTAGTGTGTGGTGTTCGCAGAATGTATAGTGTGTGTTTGGTTGGGTTGGAATGTGTAGCAAAAAGATAGGAATTGCTCCCTGCCAGGATCGAACTGGCGACCTTCAGATTATGAGACTGACGCTCTACCAACTGAGCCAAAGGAGCGCCATAGCCCCCATACCACGCCGCTTCTCTCTCCCGCTCGCCAACATACCGCACACACACGCGCCCAAAACACCAACAAACACACCCACACCATTCACACCACGGCGTAGACGTCAAAACAAACACTACAAACCCTTCCAACACATCACCACACACACACGCACACACACACATGCGCGCGCGCGCGACCACCGCTCGTGGACGTTGACACACCCCTCAGACTACAGCGTAGCGCTGTATCTCTTTGGACTCGTTCGTTTTGGTGCTTTGTCTACCGCGCTCACCCGTACGAAAACGGCACGTGCGAGTCGCGTCGACATGAATCGCGTCCTCATGGTTGCATGGTTGCATGGTTGCATATGCCGCCATGGCTAGCGTCCGTCTGCGAGGCAAGCAATCTCGGAGCCAACCAGATGATGAGATGATGGTAGAGCGTCTGCGTGTACAGACAGTACCAGGTCCAGGTCCAGGTCCAGGTACTATATCACGTATCACGTATCACGTATCACGTATCACGTATCCCGTATCACGTATCACGTATCACGTATCACGTATCACGTATCACGTATCCCGTATCCCGTATCCCGTATCCAGTATCAGCGCGCGTGTAGCGGGTATCATGTGACGCTGGGCTCGAAGCCACCCGGACAAGTGACAGTCAAGTTGTTGGTAGATCAAGTGTTGTTGTTGTTGTTGGTATGCCGTGGCAATGAGTCAAGTAGTAGGCGGTAAGTGGTTGAACGTTGCGTGGATTGGATTGGATGTTGGTGGACGGGCCTGGAAACGTTGGCATTTTGTAGTGATAGGTAGCATGAAGGCGTGATGTCGGTAGTGTGTTTAGTGTGTGGTGTTCGCAGAATGTATAGTGTGTGTTTGGTTGGGTTGGAATGTGTAGCAAAAAGATAGGAATTGCTCCCTGCCAGGATCGAACTGGCGACCTTCAGATTATGAGACTGACGCTCTACCAACTGAGCCAAAGGAGCGCCATAGCCCCCATACCACGCCGCTTCTCTCTCCCGCTCGCCAACATACCGCACACACACGCGCCCAAAACACCAACAAACACACCCACACCATTCACACCACGGCGTAGACGTCAAAACAAACACTACAAACCCTTCCAACACATCACACACACACACGCACACACACACATGCGCGCGCGCGCGACCACCGCTCGTGGACGTTGACACACCCCTCAGACTACAGCGTAGCGCTGTATCTCTTTGGACTCGTTCGTTTTGGTGCTTTGTCTACCGCGCTCACCCGTACGAAAACGGCACGTGCGAGTCGCGTCGACATGAATCGCGTCCTCATGGTTGCATGGTTGCATGGTTGCATATGCCGCCATGGCTAGCGTCCGTCTGCGAGGCAAGCAATCTCGGAGCCAACCAGATGATGAGATGATGGTAGAGCGTCTGCGTGTACAGACAGTACCAGGTCCAGGTCCAGGTCCAGGTACTATATCACGTATCACGTATCACGTATCGTACGTATCACGTATCACGTATCACGTATCACGTATCACGTATCACGTATCCCATATCCCGTATCCCGTATCCCGTATCCAGTATCAGCGCGCGTGTAGCGGGTATCATGTGACGCTGGGCTCGAAGCCACCCGGACAAGTGACAGTCAAGTTGTTGGTAGATCAAGTGTTGTTGTTGTTGTTGGTATGCCGTGGCAATGAGTCAAGTAGTAGGCGGTAAGTGGTTGAACGTTGCGTGGATTGGATTGGATGTTGGTGGACGGGCCTGGAAACGTTGGCATTTTGTAGTGATAGGTAGCATGAAGGCGTGATGTCGGTAGTGTGTTTAGTGTGTGGTGTTCGCAGAATGTATAGTGTGTGTTTGGTTGGGTTGGAATGTGTAGCAAAAAGATAGGAATTGCTCCCTGCCAGGATCGAACTGGCGACCTTCAGATTATGAGACTGACGCTCTACCAACTGAGCCAAAGGAGCGCCATAGCCCCCATACCACGCCGCTTCTCTCTCCCGCTCGCCAACATACCGCACACACACGCGCCCAAAACACCAACAAACACACCCACACCATTCACACCACGGCGTAGACGTCAAAACAAACACTACAAACCCTTCCAACACATCACCACACACACACGCACACACACACATGCGCGCGCGCGCGACCACCGCTCGTGGACGTTGACACACCCCTCAGACTACAGCGTAGCGCTGTATCTCTTTGGACTCGTTCGTTTTGGTGCTTTGTCTACCGCGCTCACCCGTACGAAAACGGCACGTGCGAGTCGCGTCGACATGAATCGCGTCCTCATGGTTGCATGGTTGCATGGTTGCATATGCCGCCATGGCTAGCGTCCGTCTGCGAGGCAAGCAATCTCGGAGCCAACCAGATGATGAGATGATGGTAGAGCGTCTGCGTGTACAGACAGTACCAGGTCCAGGTCCAGGTCCAGGTACTATATCACGTATCACGTATCACGTATCACGTATCACGTATCACGTATCACGTATCACGTATCCCATATCCCGTATCCCGTATCCCGTATCCAGTATCAGCGCGCGTGTAGCGGGTATCATGTGACGCTGGGCTCGAAGCCACCCGGACAAGTGACAGTCAAGTTGTTGGTAGATCAAGTGTTGTTGTTGTTGTTGGTATGCCGTGGCAATGAGTCAAGTAGTAGGCGGTAAGTGGTTGAACGTTGCGTGGATTGGATTGGATGTTGGTGGACGGGCCTGGAAACGTTGGCATTTTGTAGTGATAGGTAGCATGAAGGCGTGATGTCGGTAGTGTGTTTAGTGTGTGGTGTTCGCAGAATGTATAGTGTGTGTTTGGTTGGGTTGGAATGTGTAGCAAAAAGATAGGAATTGCTCCCTGCCAGGATCGAACTGGCGACCTTCAGATTATGAGACTGACGCTCTACCAACTGAGCCAAAGGAGCGCCATAGCCCCCATACCACGCCGCTTCTCTCTCCCGCTCGCCAACATACCGCACACACACGCGCCCAAAACACCAACAAACACACCCACACCATTCACACCACGGCGTAGACGTCAAAACAAACACTACAAACCCTTCCAACACATCACCACACACACACGCACACACACACATGCGCGCGCGCGCGACCACCGCTCGTGGACGTTGACACACCCCTCAGACTACAGCGTAGCGCTGTATCTCTTTGGACTCGTTCGTTTTGGTGCTTTGTCTACCGCGCTCACCCGTACGAAAACGGCACGTGCGAGTCGCGTCGACATGAATCGCGTCCTCATGGTTGCATGGTTGCATGGTTGCATATGCCGCCATGGCTAGCGTCCGTCTGCGAGGCAAGCAATCTCGGAGCCAACCAGATGATGAGATGATGGTAGAGCGTCTGCGTGTACAGACAGTACCAGGTCCAGGTCCAGGTCCAGGTACTATATCACGTATCACGTATCACGTATCACGTATCACGTATCACGTATCACGTATCACGTATCACGTATCCCATATCCCGTATCCCGTATCCCGTATCCAGTATCAGCGCGCGTGTAGCGGGTATCATGTGACGCTGGGCTCGAAGCCACCCGGACAAGTGACAGTCAAGTTGTTGGTAGATCAAGTGTTGTTGTTGTTGTTGGTATGCCGTGGCAATGAGTCAAGTAGTAGGCGGTAAGTGGTTGAACGTTGCGTGGATTGGATTGGATGTTGGTGGACGGGCCTGGAAACGTTGGCATTTTGTAGTGATAGGTAGCATGAAGGCGTGATGTCGGTAGTGTGTTTAGTGTGTGGTGTTCGCAGAATGTATAGTGTGTGTTTGGTTGGGTTGGAATGTGTAGCAAAAAGATAGGAATTGCTCCCTGCCAGGATCGAACTGGCGACCTTCAGATTATGAGACTGACGCTCTACCAACTGAGCCAAAGGAGCGCCATAGCCCCCATACCACGCCGCTTCTCTCTCCCGCTCGCCAACATACCGCACACACACGCGCCCAAAACACCAACAAACACACCCACACCATTCACACCACGGCGTAGACGTCAAAACAAACACTACAAACCCTTCCAACACATCACCACACACACACGCACACACACACATGCGCGCGCGCGCGACCACCGCTCGTGGACGTTGACACACCCCTCAGACCCTCAGACTACAGCGTAGCGCTGTATCTCTTTGGACTCGTTCGTTTTGGTGCTTTGTCTACCGCGCTCACCCGTACGAAAACGGCACGTGCGAGTCGCGTCGACATGAATCGCGTCCTCATGGTTGCATGGTTGCATGGTTGCATATGCCGCCATGGCTAGCGTCCGTCTGCGAGGCAAGCAATCTCGGAGCCAACCAGATGATGAGATGATGGTAGAGCGTCTGCGTGTACAGACAGTACCAGGTCCAGGTCCAGGTCCAGGTACTATATCACGTATCACGTATCACGTATCACGTATCACGTATCACGTATCACGTATCACGTATCACGTATCCCATATCCCGTATCCCGTATCCCGTATCCAGTATCAGCGCGCGTGTAGCGGGTATCATGTGACGCTGGGCTCGAAGCCACCCGGACAAGTGACAGTCAAGTTGTTGGTAGATCAAGTGTTGTTGTTGTTGTTGGTATGCCGTGGCAATGAGTCAAGTAGTAGGCGGTAAGTGGTTGAACGTTGCGTGGATTGGATTGGATGTTGGTGGACGGGCCTGGAAACGTTGGCATTTTGTAGTGATAGGTAGCATGAAGGCGTGATGTCGGTAGTGTGTTTAGTGTGTGGTGTTCGCAGAATGTATAGTGTGTGTTTGGTTGGGTTGGAATGTGTAGCAAAAAGATAGGAATTGCTCCCTGCCAGGATCGAACTGGCGACCTTCAGATTATGAGACTGACGCTCTACCAACTGAGCCAAAGGAGCGCCATAGCCCCCATACCACGCCGCTTCTCTCTCCGCTCGCCAACATACCGCACACACACGCGCCCAAAACACCAACAAACACACCCACACCATTCACACCACGGCGTAGACGTCAAAACAAACACTACAAACCCTTCCAACACATCACCACACACACACGCACACACACACATGCGCGCGCGCGCGACCACCGCTCGTGGACGTTGACACACCCCTCAGACTACAGCGTAGCGCTGTATCTCTTTGGACTCGTTCGTTTTGGTGCTTTGTCTACCGCGCTCACCCGTACGAAAACGGCACGTGCGAGTCGCGTCGACATGAATCGCGTCCTCATGGTTGCATGGTTGCATGGTTGCATATGCCGCCATGGCTAGCGTCCGTCTGCGAGGCAAGCAATCTCGGAGCCAACCAGATGATGAGATGATGGTAGAGCGTCTGCGTGTACAGACAGTACCAGGTCCAGGTCCAGGTCCAGGTACTATATCACGTATCACGTATCACGTATCACGTATCACGTATCACGTATCCCATATCCCGTATCCCGTATCCCGTATCCAGTATCAGCGCGCGTGTAGCGGGTATCATGTGACGCTGGGCTCGAAGCCACCCGGACAAGTGACAGTCAAGTTGTTGGTAGATCAAGTGTTGTTGTTGTTGTTGGTATGCCGTGGCAATGAGTCAAGTAGTAGGCGGTAAGTGGTTGAACGTTGCGTGGATTGGATTGGATGTTGGTGGACGGGCCTGGAAACGTTGGCATTTTGTAGTGATAGGTAGCATGAAGGCGTGATGTCGGTAGTGTGTTTAGTGTGTGGTGTTCGCAGAATGTATAGTGTGTGTTTGGTTGGGTTGGAATGTGTAGCAAAAAGATAGGAATTGCTCCCTGCCAGGATCGAACTGGCGACCTTCAGATTATGAGACTGACGCTCTACCAACTGAGCCAAAGGAGCGCCATAGCCCCCATACCACGCCGCTTCTCTCTCCCGCTCGCCAACATACCGCACACACACGCGCCCAAAACACCAACAAACACACCCACACCATTCACACCACGGCGTAGACGTCAAAACAAACACTACAAACCCTTCCAACACATCACCACACACACACGCACACACACACATGCGCGCGCGCGCGACCACCGCTCGTGGACGTTGACACACCCCTCAGACTACAGCGTAGCGCTGTATCTCTTTGGACTCGTTCGTTTTGGTGCTTTGTCTACCGCGCTCACCCGTACGAAAACGGCACGTGCGAGTCGCGTCGACATGAATCGCGTCCTCATGGTTGCATGGTTGCATGGTTGCATATGCCGCCATGGCTAGCGTCCGTCTGCGAGGCAAGCAATCTCGGAGCCAACCAGATGATGAGATGATGGTAGAGCGTCTGCGTGTACAGACAGTACCAGGTCCAGGTCCAGGTCCAGGTACTATCACGTATCACGTATCACGTATCACGTATCACGTCACGTATCACGTATCACGTATCACGTATCCCATATCCCGTATCCCGTATCCCGTATCCAGTATCAGCGCGCGTGTAGCGGGTATCATGTGACGCTGGGCTCGAAGCCACCCGGACAAGTGACAGTCAAGTTGTTGGTAGATCAAGTGTTGTTGTTGTTGTTGGTATGCCGTGGCAATGAGTCAAGTAGTAGGCGGTAAGTGGTTGAACGTTGCGTGGATTGGATTGGATGTTGGTGGACGGGCCTGGAAACGTTGGCATTTTGTAGTGATAGGTAGCATGAAGGCGTGATGTCGGTAGTGTGTTTAGTGTGTGGTGTTCGCAGAATGTATAGTGTGTGTTTGGTTGGGTTGGAATGTGTAGCAAAAAGATAGGAATTGCTCCCTGCCAGGATCGAACTGGCGACCTTCAGATTATGAGACTGACGCTCTACCAACTGAGCCAAAGGAGCGCCATAGCCCCCATACCACGCCGCTTCTCTCTCCCGCTCGCCAACATACCGCACACACACGCGCCCAAAACACCAACAAACACACCCACACCATTCACACCACGGCGTAGACGTCAAAACAAACACTACAAACCCTTCCAACACATCACCACACACACACGCACACACACACATGCGCGCGCGCGCGACCACCGCTCGTGGACGTTGACACACCCCTCAGACTACAGCGTAGCGCTGTATCTCTTTGGACTCGTTCGTTTTGGTGCTTTGTCTACCGCGCTCACCCGTACGAAAACGGCACGTGCGAGTCGCGTCGACATGAATCGCGTCCTCATGGTTGCATGGTTGCATGGTTGCATATGCCGCCATGGCTAGCGTCCGTCTGCGAGGCAAGCAATCTCGGAGCCAACCAGATGATGAGATGATGGTAGAGCGTCTGCGTGTACAGACAGTACCAGGTCCAGGTCCAGGTCCAGGTACTATATCACGTATCACGTATCACGTATCACGTATACGTATCACGTATCACGTATCACGTATCACGTATCCCATATCCCGTATCCCGTATCCCGTATCCAGTATCAGCGCGCGTGTAGCGGGTATCATGTGACGCTGGGCTCGAAGCCACCCGGACAAGTGACAGTCAAGTTGTTGGTAGATCAAGTGTTGTTGTTGTTGTTGGTATGCCGTGGCAATGAGTCAAGTAGTAGGCGGTAAGTGGTTGAACGTTGCGTGGATTGGATTGGATGTTGGTGGACGGGCCTGGAAACGTTGGCATTTTGTAGTGATAGGTAGCATGAAGGCGTGATGTCGGTAGTGTGTTTAGTGTGTGGTGTTCGCAGAATGTATAGTGTGTGTTTGGTTGGGTTGGAATGTGTAGCAAAAAGATAGGAATTGCTCCCTGCCAGGATCGAACTGGCGACCTTCAGAT
>JAKVDI010000235.1:0-26193 GCA_022836835.1 Pythium insidiosum | reverse complement strand
CCACACGCATCGTCGACACGTACCAACGCATGCGTCAGACACAGTAGCAAAGGTAGCAAAAGGTAGCAAAACGTAGCAAAAGGTAGCAAACCGTCGTCGACGTCCGAGACAGTCAGAAACAGCACTCACGACCTTCCGACCACAAGAAAGTACACCAACACGCTCCGCATACACGTCACACCTGACACAACACCACACGCATCGTCGACACGTACCACGCATGCGTCACAACAGTCGCAAAAGGTAGCAAAAGGTAGCAAAAGGTAGACAGCAAAAGGTAGCAAAAGTAGCAAAAGGTAGCAAAAGGTAGCAAAAGGTAGCAAACCGTCGTCGAGTCGGAGACAGTCAGAAACAGCACTCACGACCCTTCCGACCACAGGAAAGTACACCAACACGCTCCGCATACACGTCACAACTGCCACCAACACCACACGCATCGTCGACACGTACCAACGCATGCGTCAGACACAGTCGCAAAAGGTAGCAAAAGTAGCAAAAGGTAGCAAAAGGTAGCAAAAGGTAGCAAAAGGTAGCAAACCGTCGTCGACGTCGAGACAGTCTGAAACAGCACTCACGACCCTTCCGACCACAGGAAAGTACACCAACACGCTCCGCATACACGTCACAACCTGCCACCAACACCACACGCATCGTCGACACGTACCAACGCATGCGTCAGACACAGTCGCAAAAGGTAGCAAAAGGTAGCAAAAGGTAGCAAAAGGTAGCAAAAGGTAGCAAAAGGTAGCAAAAGGTAGCAAACCGTCGTCGTCCGAGACAGTCAGAAACAGCACTCACGACCCTTCCGACCACAGGAAAGTACACCAACACGCTCCGCATACACGTCACAACTGCCACCAACACCACACGCATCGTCGACACGTACCAACGCATGCGTCAGACACAGTCGCAAAAGGTAGCAAAAAGGTAGCAAAAGGTAGCAAAAGGTAGCAAACCGTCGTCGACGTCGAGACAGTCAGAAACAGCACTCACGACCCTTCCGACCACAGGAAAGTACACCAACACGCTCCGCATACACGTCACAACCTGCCACCAACACCACACGCATCGTCGACACGTACCAACGCATGCGTCAACACGTCGTACAGGTAGCAAAAGGTAGCAAAAGGTAGCAAAGGTAGCAAAAGGTAGCAAAGGTAGCAAAAGGTAGCAAACCGTCGTCGACGTCCGGAGACAGTCAGAAACAGCACTCACGACCCTTCCGACACACAGGAAAGTACACCAACACGCTCCGCATACACGCACAACCTGCCACCAACACCACACGCATCGTCGACACGTACCAACGCATGCGTCAGACACAGTCGCAGAAAGGTAGCAAAAGGTAGCAAAAGGTAGCAAAAGGTAGCAAAAGGGTAGCAAACCGTCGTCGACGTCGGAGACAGTCAGAAACAGCACTCACGACCCTTCCGACCACAGGAAAGTACACCAACACGCTCCGCATACACGCACAACCTGCCACCAACACCACACGCATCGTCGACACGTACCAACGCATGCGTCAGACACAGTCGCAAAAGGTAGCAAAAGGTAGCAAAGGTAGCAAAAGGTAGCAAAAGGTAGCAAAAGGTAGCAAACCGTCGTCGACGTCGGAGACAGTCAGAAACAGCACTCACGACCCTTCCGACCACAGGAAAGTACACCAACACGCTCCGCATACACGCCACAACCTGCCACCAACACCACACGCATCGTCGACACGTACCAACGCATGCGTCAGACACAGTCGCAAAAGGTAGCAAAAGGTAGCAAAAGGTAGCAAAAGGTAGCAAAAGGTAGCAAAAGGTAGCAAAAGGTAGCAAAAGGTAGCAAACCGTCGTCGACGTCCGAGACAGTCAGAAACAGCACTCACGACCCTTCCGACCACAGGAAAGTACACCAACACGCCGCATACACGCCACAACTGCCACCAACACCACACGCATCGTCGACACGTACCAACGCATGCGTCAGACACAGTCGCAAAAGGTAGCAAAAGGTAGCAAAAGGTAGCAAAAGGTAGCAAAAGGTAGCAAAAGGTAGCAAAAGGTAGCAAACCGTCGTCGACGTCCGAGACAGTCAGAAACAGCACTCACGACCCTTCCGACCACAGGAAAGTACACCAACACGCTCCGCATACACGTCACAACCTGCCACCAACACCACACGCATCGTCGACACGTACCAACGCATGCGTCAGACACAGTCGCAAAAAGGTAGCAAAAGATAGCAAAAGGTAGCAAAAGGTAGCAAAACCGTCGTCGACGTCGGAGACAGTCAGAAACAGCACTCACGACCCTTCCGACCACAGGAAAGTACACCAACACGCTCCGCATACACGTCACAACCTGCCACCAACACCACACGCATCGTTCGACACGTACCAACGCATGCGTCACACAGTCGCAGCAAAAGTAGCAAAAGGTAGCAAAAGGTAGCAGAAAAGGTAGCAGCAAAAGGTAGCAAAGATAGCGTAGCAAAAGGTAGCAAAAGGTAGCAAACCGTCGTCGACGTCCGAGCAGTCAGAAACAGCACTCACGACCCTTCCGACCACAGGAAAGTACACCAACACGCTCCGCATACACGTCACAACCTGCCACCAACACCACTCGCATCGTCGACACGTACCAAACGCATGCGTCAGACACAGTCGCAAAAGGTAGCAAAAGGTAGCAAAAGGTAGCAAAAGGTAGCAAAAGGTAGCAAACCGTCGTCGACGTCGGAGACAGTCAGAAACAGCACACACGACCCTTCCGACCACAGGAAAGTACACCAACACGCTCCGCATACACGTCACAACCTGCCACCAACACCACACGCATCGTCGACACGTACCAACGCATGCGTCAGACACAGTCGCAAAAGGTAGCAAAAGTAGCAAAAGGTAGCAAAAGGTAGCAAACCGTCGTCGACGTCGGAGACAGTCAGAAACAGCACTCACGACCCTTCCGACCACAGGAAAGTACACCAACACGCTCCGCATACACGTCACACCTGCCACCAACACCACACGCATCGTCGACACGTACCAACGCATGCGTCAACACAGTCGCAGTAGCGTAGCGTAAAGGTAGCAAAGGTAGCAAAGTAGCAAAAGGTAGCAAAAGGATAGCAAAAGGTAGCAAAAGGTAGCAAACCGTCGTCGACGTCGAGACAGTCAGAAACAGCACTCACGACCCTTCCGACCACAGGAAAGTACACCAACACGCTCCGCATACACGTCACAACCTGCCACCAACACCACACGCATCGTCGACACGTACCAACGCATGCGTCAGACACAGTCGCAAAAGGTAGCAAAAGGTAGCAAAAGGTAGCAAAAGGTAGCAAAAGGTAGCAAACCGTCGTCGACGTCGAGACAGTCAGAAACAGCACTCACGACCCTTCCGACCACAGGAAAGTACACCAACACGCTCCGCATACACGTCACAACCTGCCACCAACACCACACGCATCGTCGACACGTACCAACGCATGCGTCAGACACAGTCGCAAAAGGTAGCAAAAGGTAGCAAAAGGTAGCAAAGGTAGCAAAGTAGCAAAGGTAGCAAAAGGTAGCAAAAGGTAGCAAACCGTCGTCGACGTCCGAGACAGTCAGAAACAGCACTCACGACCCTTCCGACCACAGGAAAGTACACCAACACGCTCCGCATACACGTCACAACCTGCCACCAACACCATGCATCGTCGACACGTACCAACGCATGCGTCAGACACAGTCGCAAAAGGTAGCAAAAGTGTAGCAAAAGGTAGCAAAAGGTAGCAAAAGGTAGCAAACCGTCGTCGACGTCGAGACAGTCAGAAACAGCACTCACGACCCTTCCGACCACAGGAAAGTACACCAACACGCTCCGCATACACGTCACAACCTGCCACCAACACCTCATGCATCGTCGACACGTACCAACGCATGCGTCAACACAGTCGCAAAAGGTAGCAAAAGGTAGCAAAGGTAGCAAAAGGTAGCAAAAGGTAGCAAACCGTCGTCGACGTCGAGACAGTCAGAAACAGCACTCACGACCCTTCCGACCACAGGAAAGTACACCAACACGCTCCGCATACACGTCACAACCTGCCACCAACACCACACGCATCGTCGACACGTACCAACGCATGCGTCAGACACAGTCGCAAAAGGTAGCAAAAGGTAGCAAAAGGTAGCAAAAGGTAGCAAAAGGTAGCAAAAGGTAGCAAAAGGTAGCAAACCGTCGTCGACGTCGAGACAGTCAGAAACAGCACTCACGACCCTTCCGACCACAGGAAAGTACACCAACACGCTCCGCATACACGTCACAACCTGCCACCAACACCACACGCATCGTCGACACGTACCAACGCATGCGTCAGACACAGTCGCAAAAGGTAGCAAAAGGTAGCAAAAGGTAGCAAAAGGTAGCAAAGGTAGCAAAAGGTAGCAAAAGGTAGCAAAAGGTAGCAAACCGTCGTCGACGTCGAGACAGTCAGAAACAGCACTCACGACCCTTCCGACCACAGGAAAGTACACCAACACGCTCCGCATACACGTCACAACCTGCCACCAACACCCACATGCATCGTCGACACGTACCAACGCATGCGTCAGACACAGTCGCAAAAGGTAGCAAAAGGTAGCAAAAGGTAGCAAAAGGTAGCAAAAGGTAGCAAAAGGTAGCAAACCGTCGTCGACGTCGGAGACAGTCAGAAACAGCACTCACGACCCTTCCGACCACAGGAAAGTACACCAACACGCTCCGCATACACGTCACAACCTGCCACCAACACCACACGCATCGTCGACACGTACCAACGCATGCGTCAGACACAGTCGCAAAAGGTAGCAAAAGGTAGCAAAAGGTAGCAAAAGGTAGCAAAACCGTCGTCGACGTCGGAGACAGTCAGAAACAGCACTCACGACCCTTCCGACCACAGGAAAGTACACCAACACGCTCCGCATACACGTCACAACCTGCCACCAACACCACACGCATCGTCAACACGTACCAACGCATGCGTCAGACACAGTCGCAAAAGGTAAAAAGGTAGCAAAAGGTAGCAAAAGGTAGCAAAGGTAAAGGTAGCAAAGGTAGCAAAGGTAGCGTAGCAAACCGTCGTCGACGTCGGAGACAGTCAGAAACAGCACTCACGACCCTTCCGACCACAGGAAAGTACACCAACACGCTCCGCATACACGTCACAACCTGCCACCAACACCACACGCATCGTCGACACGTACCAACGCATGCGTCAGACACAGTCGCAAAAGGTAGCAAAAGGTAGCAAAAGGTAGCAAAAGGTAGCAAAAGGTAGCAAAAGGTAGCAAAAGGTAGCAAACCGTCGTCGACGACCGAGACAGTCAGAAACAGCACTCACGACCCTTCCGACCACAGGAAAGTACACCAACACGCTCCGCATACACGTCACAACCTGCCACCAACACCACACGCATCGTCGACACGTACCAACGCATGCGTCAGACACAGTCGCAGTAGCAAAAGGTAGCAAAAGTAGCAAAAGGTAGAAAAGGTAGCAAAAGGTAGCAAAAGGTAGCAAAAGGTAGCAAAAGGTAGCAAACCGTCGTCGACGTCCGAGACAGTCAGAAACAGCACTCACGACCCTTCCGACCACAGGAAAGTACACCAACACGCTCCGCATACACGTCACAACCTGCCACCAACACCACACGCATCGTCGACACGTACCAACGCATGCGTCAGACACAGTCGCAAAAGGTAGCAAAAGGTAGCAAAAGGTAGCAAAAGGTAGCAAAAGGTAGCAAAGGTAGCAAACCGTCGTCGACGTCGAGACAGTCAGAAACAGCACTCACGACCCTTCCGACCACAGGAAAGTACACCAACACGCTCCGCATACACGTCACAACCTGCCACCAACACCACATGCATCGTCGACACGTACCAACGCATGCGTCAGACACAGTCGCAAAAGGTAGCAAAAGGTAGCAAAAGGTAGCAAAAGGTAGCAAAAGGTAGCAAAAGGTAGCAAAAGGTAGCAAAAGGTAGCAAACCGTCGTCGACGTCCGAGACAGTCAGAAACAGCACTCAGACCCTTCCGACCACAGGAAAGTACACCAACACGCCGCATACACGTCACAACCTGCCACCAACACCTCATGCATCGTCGACACGTACCAACGCATGCGTCAGACACAGTCGCAAAAGGTAGCAAAAGGTAGCAAAAGGTAGCAAAAGGTAGCAACAGGTAGCAAAGGTAGCAAAAGGTAGCAAAAGGTAGCAAACCGTCGTCGACGTCGAGACAGTCAGAAACAGCACTCACGACCCTTCCGACCACAGGAAAGTACACCAACACGCTCCGCATACACGTCACAACCTGCCACCAACACCACACGCATCGTCAACACGTACCAACGCATGCGTCAGACACAGTGCGCAAAAGGTAGCAAAAGGTAGCAAAAGGTAGCAAAAGGTAGCAAAAGGTAGCAAAAGGTAGCAAAAGGTAGCAAAAGGTAGCAAACCGTCGTCGACGACCGAGACAGTCAGAAACAGCACTCACGACCCTTCCGACCACAGGAAAGTACACCAACACGCTCCGCATACACGTCACAACCTGCCACCAACACCTCATGCATCGTCAACACGTACCAACGCATGCGTCAGACACAGTCGCAAAAGGTAGCAACAGGTAGCAAAAGGTAGCAAAAGGTAGCAAAAGGTAGCAAAAGGTAGCAAACCGTCGTCGACGTCCGAGACAGTCAGAAACAGCACTCACGACCCTTCCGACCACAGGAAAGTACACCAACACGCTCCGCATACACGTCACAACCTGCCACCAACACCACACGCATCGTCAACACGTACCAACGCATGCGTCAGACACAGTCGCAAAAGGTAGCAAAGGTAGCAAAAGGTAGCAAAAGGTAGCAAAAGGTAGCAAAAGGTAGCAAACCGTCGTCGACGTCCGAGACAGTCAGAAACAGCACTCACGACCCTTCCGACCACAGGAAAGTACACCAACACGCTCCGCATACACGTCACAACCTGCCACCAACACCTCAGAATCGTCAACACGACCAACGCATGCGTCAGACACTGTCGCAAAAGGTAGCAAAAGGTAGCAAAAGGTAGAAAAGGTTGCAAAAGGTAGCAAAAGGTAGCAAAGTAGCAAAAGTAGCAAAAGGTAGCAAACCGTCGTCGACGTCCGAGACAGTCAGAAACAGCACTCACGACCCTTCCGACCACAGGAAAGTACACCAACACGCTCCGCATACACGTCACAACCTGCCACCAACCACACACGCATCGTCGACACGTACCAACGCATGCGTCAGACACAGTCGCAAAGTAGCAAAAGTAGCAAAACGTAGCAAAAGGTAGCAAAAGGTAGCAAAAGGTAGCAAAGGTAGCAAAAGGTTAGCAAACGTCGTCGACGTCGGAGACAGTCAGAAACAGCACTCACGACCCTTCCGACCACAGGAAAGTACACCAACACGCTCCGCATACACGTCACAACCTGCCACCAACACCACACGCATCGTCGACACGTACCAACGCATGCGTCAGACACAGTCGCAAAAGGTAGCAAAAGGTAGCAAAGGTAGCCAAAAGGTAGCAAAAGGTAGCAAACCGTCGTCGACGTCGGAGATAGTCAGAAAACAGCACTCACGACCCTTCCGACCACAGGAAAGTACACCAACACGCTCCGCATACACGTCACAACCTGCCACCAACACCTCATGCATCGTCAACACGTACCAACGCATGCGTCAGACACAGTCGCAAAAGGTAGAAAAGGTAGCAAAAGGTAGCAAAAGGTAGCAAAAGGTAGCAAAAAGGTAGCAAAAGGTAGCAAAGGTAGCAAAGGTAGAAAAGGTAGCAAAAGTAGCAAACCGTCGTCGACGACGAGACAGTCAGAAACAGCACTACGACCCTTCCGACCACAGGAAAGTACACCAACACGCTCCGCATACACGTCACAACCTGCCACCAACACCTCATGCATCGTCAACACGTACCAACGCATGCGTCAGACACAGTCGCAAAAGGTAGCAAAGGTAGCAAAAGGTAGCACAGGTAGAAAGGTAGCAAAAGGTAGCAAAAGGTAGCAAACCGTCGTCGACGACCGAGACAGTCAGAGAAACAGCACTCACGACCCTTCCGACCACAGGAAAGTACACCAACACGCTCCGCATACACGTCACAACCTGCCACCAACACCTCATGCATCGTCAACACGTACCAACGCATGCGTCAGACACAGTCGCAAAAGGTAGCAAAAGGTAGCAAAAGGTAGCAAAAGGTAGCAAAAGGTAGCAAAAAGGTAGCAAAAGGTAGCAACAGGTAGCAAAAGGTAGCAAAAGGTAGCAAAAGGTAGCAAACCGTCGTCGACGACCGAGACAGTCAGAAACAGCACTCACGACCCTTCCGACACAGGAAAGTACACCAACACGCTCCGCATACACGTCACAACCTGCCACCAACACCTCATGCATCGTCAACACGTACCAACGCATGCGTCAGACACAGTCGCAAAAGGTCGCAAAAGGTAGCAAAAGGTAGCAACAGGTAGCAAAAGGTAGCAAAAGGTAGCAAAAGGTAGCAAACCGTCGTCGACGACCGAGACAGTCAGAAACAGCACTCACGACCCTTCCGACCACAGGAAAGTACACCAACACGCTCCGCATACACGTCACAACCTGCCACCAACACCTCATGCATCGTCAACACGTACCAACGCATGCGTCAGACACAGTCGCAAAAGGTCGCAAAAGGTAGCAAAAGGTAGCAAAAGGTAGCAAAAGGTAGCAAAAGGTAGCAAAAGGTAGCAAACCGTCGTCGACATCGGAGACAGTCAGAAACAGCACTCACGACCCTTCCGACCACAGGAAAGTACACCAACACGCTCCGCATACACGTCACAACCTGCCACCAACACCTCATGCATCGTCAACACGTACCAACGCATGCGTCAGACACAGTCGCAAAAGGTAGAAAAAATAGCAACAGTAGCAAAAGGTAGCAAAAGGTAGCAAAAGGTAGCAAAAACCGTCGTCGACCGACCGAGACAGTCAGAAAACACACTCACGACCCCTTCCGACCACAGGAAAGTACACCAACACGCTCCGCATACACGTCACAAACTCGCCACCAACACCTCATGCATCGTCAACACGTACCAACGCATGCGTCAGACACAGTCGCAAAAGGTAGCAAAAGGTAGCAAAAGGTAGCAAAAGGTAGCAAAAGGTAGCAAAAGGTAGCAAACCGTCGTCGACGTCCGAGACAGTCAGAAACAGCACTCACGACCCTTCCGACCACAAGAAAGTCAACCAACACGCTCCGCATACACGTCACAACCTGCCACCAACACCTCATGCATCGTCAACACGTACCAACGCATGCGTCAGACACAGTCGCAAAAGGTAGCAAAAGGTAGCAAAAGGTAGCAAAAGGTAGCAAACCGTCGTCGACGTCGGAGACAGTCAGAAACAGCATCACGACCCTTCCGACCACAGGAAAGTACACCAAACGCTCCGCATACACGTCACAACCTGCCACCAACACCTCATGCATCGTCAACACGTACCAACGCATGCGTCAGACACAGTCGCAAAAGGTAGCAAAAGGTAGCAACAGGTAGCAAAAGGTAGCAAAAGGTAGCAAAAGGTAGCAAAAGGTAGCAAAAGGTAGCAAACCGTCGTCGACGACCGAGACAGTCAGAAACAGCACTCACGACCCTTCCGACCACAGGAAAGTACACCAACACGCTCCGCATACACGTCACAACCTGCCACCAACACCTCATGCATCGTCAACACGTACCAACGCATGCGTCAGACACAGTCGCAAAAGGTAGCAAAAGGTAGCAAAAGGTAGCAAAAGGTAGCAAACCGTCGTCGACGTCGTCGAGTCAGAAACAGCACTCACGACCCTTCCGACCACAGGAAAGTACACCAACACGCTCCGCATACACGTCACAACCTGCCACCAACACCTCATGCATCGTCAACACGTACCAACGCATGCGTCAGACACAGTCGCAAAAGGTAGCAAAAGGTAGCAAAAGGTAGCAAAAGGTAGCAAACCGTCGTCGACGACCGAGACAGTCAGAAACAGCACTCACGACCCTTCCGACCACAGGAAAGTACACCAACACGCTCCGCATACACGTCACAACTGCCACCAACACCTCATGCATCGTCAACACGTACCAACGCATGCGTCAGACACAGTCGCAAAAGGTAGCAAAAGGTAGCAACAGGTAGCAAAAGGTAGCAAAAGGTAGCAAAAGGTAGCAAAAGGTAGCAAAAGGTAGCAAACCGTCGTCGACGACCGAGACAGTCAGAAACAGCACTCACGACCCTTCCGACCACAGGAAAGTACACACAACACGCTCCGCATACACGTCACAACCTGCCACCAAACACCTCATGCATCGTCAACACGTACCAACGCATGTCAGACACAGTCGCAAAAGGTAGCAAAAGGTAGCAAAAGGTAGCAAAAGGTTAAACCGTCGTCGACGTCGTCGAGTCAGAAACAGCACTCACGACCCTTCCGACCACAGGAAAGTACACCAACACGCTCCGCATACACGTCACAACCTGCCACCAACACCTCATGCATCGTCAACACGTACCAACGCATGCGTCAGACACAGTCGCAAAAGGTAGCAAAAAATAGCAACAGGTAGCAAAAGGTAGCAAAAGGTAGCAAAAGGTAGCAAACCGTCGTCGACGACCGAGACAGTCAGAAACAGCACTCACGACCCTTCCGACCACAGGAAAGTACACCAACACGCTCCGCATACACGTCACAACCTGCCACCAACACCTCATGCATCGTCAACACGTACCAACGCATGCGTCAGACACAGTCGCAAAAGGTAGCAAAAGGTAGCAAAAGGTAGCAAAAGGTAGCAAACCGTCGTCGACGTCGTCGAGTCAGAAACAGCACTCACGACCCTTCCGACCACAGGAAAGTACACCAACACGCTCCGCATACACGTCACAACCTGCCACCAACACCTCATGCATCGTCAACACGTACCAACGCATGCGTCAGACACAGTCGCAAAAGGTAGCAAAAAATAGCAACAGGTAGCAAAAGGTAGCAAAAGGTAGCAAAAGGTAGCAAACCGTCGTCGACGACCGAGACAGTCAGAAACAGCACTCACGACCCTTCCGACCACAGGAAAGTACACCAACACGCTCCGCATACACGTCACAACCTGCCACCAACACCTCATGCATCGTCAACACGTACCAACGCATGCGTCAGACACAGTCGCAAAAGGTAGCAAAAGGTAGCAAAAGGTAGCAAAAGGTAGCAAAAGGTAGCAAAAGGTAGCAAACCGTCGTCGACGACCGAGACAGTCAGAAACAGCACTCACGACCCTTCCGACCACAGGAAAGTACACCAACACGCTCCGCATACACGTCACAACCTGCCACCAACACCTCATGCATCGTCAACACGTACCAACGCATGCGTCAGACACAGTCGCAAAAGGTAGCAAAAGGTAGCAAAAGGTAGCAAAAGGTAGCAAAAAGGTAGCAAAAGGTAGCAACAGGTAGCAAAAGGTAGCAAAAGGTAGCAAAAGGTAGCAAACCGTCGTCGACGACCGAGACAGTCAGAAACAGCACTCACGACCCTTCCGACCACAGGAAAGTACACCAACACGCTCCGCATACACGTCACAACCTGCCACCAAACCTCATGCATCGTCAACACGTACCAACGCATGCGTCAGACACAGTCGCAAAAGGTAGCAAAAGGTAGCAAAAGGTAGCAACAGGTAGCAAAAGGTAGCAAAAGGTAGCAAAAGGTAGCAAACCGTCGTCGACGTCGGAGACAGTCAGAAACAGCACTCACGACCCTTCCGACCACAGGAAAGTACACCAACACGCTCCGCATACACGTCACAACCTGCCACCAACACCTCATGCATCGTCAACACGTACCAACGCATGCGTCAGACACAGTCGCAAAGGTAGCAAAAGGTAGCAAAAGGTAGCAAAAGGTAGCAAAAGGTAGCAAAAGGTAGCAAACCGTCGTCGACCGACCGAGACAGTCAGAAACAGCACTCACGACCCTTCCGACCACAGGAAAGTACACCAACACGCTCCGCATACACGTCACAACCTGCCACCAACACCTCATGCATCGTCAACACGTACCAACGCATGCGTCAGACACAGTCGCAAAAGGTAGCAAAAGGTAGCAAAAGGTAGCAAAAGGTAGCAAAAAGGTAGCAAAAGGTAGCAACAGGTAGCAAAAGGTAGCAAAAGGTAGCAAAAGGTAGCAAACCGTCGTCGACGACCGAGACAGTCAGAAACAGCACTCACGACCCTTCCGACCACAGGAAAGTACACCAACACGCTCCGCATACACGTCACAACCTGCCACCAACACCTCATGCATCGTCAACACGTACCAACGCATGCGTCAGACACAGTCGCAAAAGGTAGCAAAAGGTAGCAAAAGGTAGCAACAGGTAGCAAAAGGTAGCAAAAGGTAGCAAAAGGTAGCAAACCGTCGTCGACGTCGGAGACAGTCAGAAACAGCACTCACGACCCTTCCGACCACAGGAAAGTACACCAACACGCTCCGCATACACGTCACAACCTGCCACCAACACCTCATGCATCGTCAACACGTACCAACGCATGCGTCAGACACAGTCGCAAAAGGTAGCAAAAGGTAGCAAAAGGTAGCAAAAGGTAGCAAAAGGTAGAGCAAACCGTCGTCGACGTCCGAGACAGTCAGAAACAGCACTCACGACCCTTCCGACCACAGGAAAGTACACCAACACGCTCCGCATACACGTCACAACCTGCCACCAACACCTCATGCATCGTCAACACGTACCAACGCATGCGTCAGACACAGTCGCAAAAGGTAGCAAAAGGTAGCAAAAGGTAGCAAAAGGTAGCAAAAGGTAGCAAAAGGTAGCAAAAGGTAGCAAAAGGTAGCAAAAGGTAGCAAACCGTCGTCGACGTCGGAGAGAGACAGAAACAGCACTCACGACCCTTCGACCACAGGAAAGTACACCAACACGCTCCGCATACACGTCACAACCTGCCACCAACACCTCATGCATCGTCAACACGTACCAACGCATGCGTCAGACACAGTCGCAAAAGGTAGCAAAAGGTAGCAAAAGGTAGCAAAAGGTAGCAAACCGTCGTCGACGTCGGAGACAGTCAGAAACAGCACTCACGACCCTTCCGACCACAGGAAAGTACACCAACACGCTCCGCATACACGTCACAACCTGCCACCAACACCTCATGCATCGTCAACACGTACCAACGCATGCGTCAGACACAGTCGCAAAAGGTAGCAAAAGGTAGCAAAAGGTAGCAAAAGGTAGCAAAAGGTAGCAAAAGGTAGCAAAGGTAGCAAAAGGTAGCAAACCGTCGTCGACGTCGGAGACAGTCAGAAACAGCACTCACGACCCTTCCGACCACAGGAAAGTACACCAACACGCTCCGCATACACGTCACAACCTGCCACCAACACCTCATGCATCGTCAACACGTACCAACGCATGCGTCAGACACAGTCGCAAAAGGTAGCAAAAAATAGCAACAGGTAGCAAAAGGTAGCAAAAGGTAGCAAAAGGTAGCAAACCGTCGTCGTCGACCGAGACAGTCAGAAACAGCACTCACGACCCTTCCGACCACAGGAAAGTACACCAACACGCTCCGCATACACGTCACAACCTGCCACCAACACCTCATGCATCGTCAACACGTACCAACGCATGCGTCAGACACAGTCGCAAAAGGTAGCAAAAGGTAGCAAAAGGTAGCAAAAGGTAGCAAAAGGTAGCAAAAGGTAGCAAAAGGTAGCAAAAGGTAGCAAACCGTCGTCGACGTCCGAGACAGTCAGAAACAGCACTCACGACCCTTCCGACCACAGGAAAGTACACCAACACGCTCCGCATACACGTCACAACCTGCCACCAACACCTCATGCATCGTCAACACGTACCAACGCATGCGTCAGACACAGTCGCAAAAGGTAGCAAAAGGTAGCAAAAGGTAGCAAAAGGTAGCAAAAGGTAGCAAACCGTCGTCGACGTCGGAGACAGTCAGAAACAGCACTCACGACCCTTCCGACCACAGGAAAGTACACCAACACGCTCCGCATACACGTCACAACCTGCCACCAACACCTCATGCATCGTCAACACGTACCAACGCATGCGTCAGACACAGTCGCAAAAGGTAGCAAAAGGTAGCAAAAGGTAGCAAAAGGTAGCAAAGGTAGCAAACCGTCGTCGACGTCGGAGACAGTCAGAAACAGCACTCACGACCCTTCCGACCACAGGAAAGTACACCAACACGCTCCGCATACACGTCACAACCTGCCACCAACACCTCATGCATCGTCAACACGTACCAACGCATGCGTCAGACACAGTCGCAAAAGGTAGCAAAAGGTAGCAAAAGGTAGCAACAGGTAGCAAAAGGTAGCAAAAGGTAGCAAAAGGTAGCAAACCGTCGTCGACGACCGAGACAGTCAGAAACAGCACTCACGACCCTTCCGACCAAAGGAAAGTACACCAACACGCTCCGCATACACGTCACAACCTGCCACCAACACCTCATGCATCGTCAACACGTACCAACGCATGCGTCAGACACAGTCGCAAAAGGTAGCAAAAGGTAGCAAAAGGTAGCAAACCGTCGTCGACGTCCGAGACAGTCAGAAACAGTACTCACGACCCTTCCGACCACAGGAAAGTACACCAACACGCTCCGCATACACGTCACAACCTGCCACCAACACCTCATGCATCGTCGACACGTACCAACGCATGCGTCAGACACAGTCGCAAAAGGTAGCAAAAGGTAGCAAAAGGTAGCAAAAGGTAGCAAACCGTCGTCGACGTCAGAGACAGTCAGAAACAGCTCTCACGACCCTTCCGACCACAGGAAAGTACACCAACACGCTCCGCATACACGTCACAACCTGCCACCAACACCTCATGCATCGTCAACACGTACCAACGCATGCGTCAGACACAGTCGCAAAAGGTAGCAAAAGGTAGCAAAAGGTAGCAAAAGGTAGCAAAAGGTAGCAAAAGGTAGCAAAGGTAGCAAAAGTAGCAAACCGTCGTCGACGTCCGAGACAGTCAGAAACAGCACTCACGACCCATCCGACCACAGGAAAGTACACCAACACGCTCCGCATACACGTCACAACCTGCCACCAACACCTCATGCATCGTCGACACGTACCAACGCATACGTCAGACACAGTCGCAAAAGGTAGCAAAAGGTAGCAAAAGGTAGCAAAAGGTAGCAAAAGGTAGCAAAAGGTAGCAAAAGGTAGCAAAAGGTAGCAAAAGGTAGCAAACCGTCGTCGACGTCCGAGACAGTCAGAAACAGCACTCACGACCCTTCCGACCACAGGAAAGTACACCAACACGCTCCGCATACACGTCACAACCTGCCACCAACACCACACGCATCGTCGATACGTACCAAATGCGTCAGACACAGTCGCAAAGGTAGCAAAAGGTAGCAAAAGGTAGCAAAAGGTAGCAAAAGGTAGCAAAAGGTAGCAAAAGGTAGCAAACCGTCGTCGACGTCGGAGACAGTCAGAAACAGCACTCACGACCCTTCCGACCACAGGAAAGTACACCAACACGCTCCGCATACACGTCACAACCTGCCACCAACACCACACGCATCGTCGACACGTACCAACGCATGCGTCAGACACAGTCGCAAAAGGTAGCAAAAGGTAGCAAAAGGTAGCAAAAGGTAGCAAAAGGTAGCAAACCGTCGTCGACGTCCGAGACAGTCAGAAACAGCACTCACGACCCTTCCGACCACAGGAAAGTACACCAACACGCTCCGTATACACGTCACAACCTGCCACCAACACCTCATGCATCGTCGACACGTACCAACGCATGCGTCAGACACAGTCGCAAAAGGTAGCAAAAGGTAGCAACAGGTAGCGAAAGGTAGCAAAAGGTAGCAAACCGTCGTCGACGTCGGAGACAGTCAGAAACAGCACTCACGACCCTTCTGACCACAGGAAAGTACACCAACACGCTCCGCATACACGTCACAACCTGCCACCAACACCTCATGCATCGTCGACACGTACCAACGCATGCGTCAGACACAGTCGCAAAAGGTAGCAACAGGTAGCAAAAGGTAGCAAAAGGTAGCAAACCGTCGTCGACGACCGAGACAGTCAGAAACAGCACTCACGACCCTTCCGACCAAAGGAAAGTACACCAACACGCTCCGCATACACGTCACAACCTGCCACCAACACCACACGCATCGTCAACACGTACCAACGCATGCGTCAGACACAGTCGCAAAAGGTAGCAAAAAATAGCAACAGGTAGCAAAAGGTAGCAAAAGGTAGCAAAAGGTAGCAAACCGTCGTCGACGACCGAGACAGTCAGAAACAGCACTCACGACCCTTCCGACCACAGGAAAGTACACCAACACGCTCCGCATACACGTCACAACCTGCCACCAACACCTCATGCATCGTCAACACGTACCAACGCATGCGTCAGACACAGTCGCAAAAGGTAGCAAAAGGTAGCAAAAGGTAGCGAAAGGTAGCAAAAGGTAGCAACAGGTAGCAAAAGGTAGCAAAAGGTAGCAAAAGGTAGCAAACCGTCGTCGACGTCGGAGACAGTCAGAAACAGCACTCACGACCCTTCCGACCACAGGAAAGTACACCAACACGCTCCGCATACACGTCACAACCTGCCACCAACACCTCATGCATCGTCAACACGTACCAACGCATGCGTCAGACACAGTCGCAAAAGGTAGCAAAAGGTAGCAACAGGTAGCAAAAGGTAGCAAAAGGTAGCAAAAGGTAGCAAACCGTCGTCGACGTCCGAGACAGTCAGAAACAGCACTCACGACCCTTCCGACCACAGGAAAGTACACCAACACGCTCCGCATACACGTCACAACCTGCCACCAACACCTCATGCATCGTCAACACGTACCAACGCATGCGTCAGACACAGTCGCAAAAGGTAGCAAAAGGTAGCAAAAGGTAGCGAAAGGTAGCAAAAGGTAGCAAAAGGTAGCAAAAGGTAGCAAAAGGTAGCAAACCGTCGTCGACGTCCGAGACAGTCAGAAACAGCACTCACGACCCTTCCGACCACAGGAAAGTACACCAACACGCTCCGCATACACGTCACAACCTGCCACCAACACCTCATGCATCGTCAACACGTACCAACGCATGCGTCAGACACAGTCGCAAAAGGTAAAAGGTAGCAAAAGGTAGCAAAAGGTAGCAAAAGGTAGCAAAAGGTAGCAAACCGTCGTCGACGTCGGAGACAGTCAGAAACAGCACTCACGACCCTTCCGACCACAGGAAAGTACACCAACACGCTCCGCATACACGTCACAACCTGCCACCAACACCACACGCATCGTCAACACGTACCAACGCATGCGTCAGACACAGTCGCAAAAGGTAGCAAAAGGTAGCAAAAGGTAGCAAACCGTCGTCGACGTCCGAGACAGTCAGAAACAGCACTCACGACCCTTCCGACCACAGGAAAGTACACCAACACGCTCCGCATACACGTCACAACCTGCCACCAACACCTCATGCATCGTCAACACGTACCAACGCATGCGTCAGACACAGTCGCAAAAGGTAGCAAAAGGTAGCAAAAGGTAGCAAAAGGTAGCAAAAGGTAGCAAAAGGTAGCAAAAGGTAGCAAAAGGTAGCAAAAGGTAGCAAAAGGTAGCAAAAGGTAGCAAACCGTCGTCGACGTCCGAGACAGTCAGAAACAGCACTCACGACCCTTCCGACCACAGGAAAGTACACCAACACGCTCCGCATACACGTCACAACCTGCCACCAACACCACACGCATCGTCAACACGTACCAACGCATGCGTCAGACACAGTCGCAAAAGGTAGCAAAAGGTAGCAAAACGTAGCAAAAGGTAGCAAAAGGTAGCAAAAGGTAGCAAACCGTCGTCGACGTCCGAGACAGTCAGAAACAGCACTCACGACCCTTCCGACCACAGGAAAGTACACCAACACGCTCCGCATACACGTCACAACCTGCCACCAACACCACACGCATCGTCGACACGTACCAACGCATGCGTCAGACACAGTCGCAAAAGGTAGCAAAAGGTAGCAACAGGTAGCAAAAGGTAGCAAACCGTCGTCGACGACCGAGACAGTCAGAAACAGCACTCACGACCCTTCCGACCACAGGAAAGTACACCAACACGCTCCGCATACACGTCACAACCTGCCACCAACACCTCATGCATCGTCAACACGTACCAACGCATGCGTCAGACACAGTCGCAAAAGGTCGCAAAAGGTAGCAACAGGTAGCAAAAGGTAGCAAAAGGTAGCAAAAGGTAGCAACAGGTAGCAAAAGGTAGCAAACCGTCGTCGACGACCGAGACAGTCAGAAACAGCACTCACGACCCTTCCGACCACAGGAAAGTACACCAACACGCTCCGCATACACGTCACAACCTGCCACCAACACCTCATGCATCGTCAACACGTACCAACGCATGCGTCAGACACAGTCGCAAAAGGTAGCAAAAGGTAGCAAAAGGTAGCGAAAGGTAGCAAAAGGTAGCAAAAGGTAGCAAAAGGTAGCTAAAGGTAGCAAAAGGTAGCAACAGGTAGCAACAGGTAGCAAACCGTCGTCGACGACCGAGACAGTCAGAAACAGCACTCACGACCCTTCCGACCAAAGGAAAGTACACCAACACGCTCCGCATACACGTCACAACCTGCCACCAACACCTCATGCATCGTCAACACGTACCAACGCATGCGTCAGACACAGTCGCAAAAGGAAGCAAAAGGTAGCAAAAGGTAGCAAAAGGTAGCAAACCGTCGTCGACGTCCGAGACAGTCAGAAACAGCACTCACGACCCTTCCGACCACAGGAAAGTACACCAACACGCTCCGCATACACGTCACAACCTGCCACCAACACCACACGCATCGTCGACACGTACCAACGCATGCGTCAGACACAGTCGCAAAAGGTAGCAAAAGGTAGCAAAAGGTAGCAAAAGGTAGCAAACCGTCGTCGACGTCCGAGACAGTCAGAAACAGCACTCACGACCCTTCCGACCACAGGAAAGTACACCAACACGCTCCGCATACACGTCACAACCTGCCACCAACACCTCATGCATCGTCAACACGTACCAACGCATGCGTCAGACACAGTCGCAAAAGGTCGCAAAAGGTAGCAACAGGTAGCGAAAGGTAGCAAAAGGTAGCAAAAGGTAGCAACAGGTAGCAAAAGGTAGCAAACCGTCGTCGACGACCGAGACAGTCAGAAACAGCACTCACGACCCTTCCGACCACAGGAAAGTACACCAACACGCTCCGCATACACGTCACAACCTGCCACCAACACCACACGCATCGTCAACACGTACCAACGCATGCGTCAGACACAGTCGCAAAAGGTAGCAAAAGGTAGCAACAGGTAGCAAAAGGTAGCAAAAGGTAGCAAAAGGTAGCAAAAGGTAGCAAACCGTCGTCGACGTCGGAGACAGTCAGAAACAGCACTCACGACCCTTCCGACCACAGGAAAGTACACCAACACGCTCCGCATACACGTCACAACCTGCCACCAACACCTCATGCATCGTCAACACGTACCAACGCATGCGTCAGACACAGTCGCAAAAGGTCGCAAAAGGTAGCAACAGGTAGCGAAAGGTAGCAAAAGGTAGCAAAAGGTAGCAAAAGGTAGCAAAAGGTAGCAAACCGTCGTCGACGTCCGAGACAGTCAGAAACAGCACTCACGACCCTTCCGACCACAGGAAAGTACACCAACACGCTCCGCATACACGTCACAACCTGCCACCAACACCTCATGCATCGTCAACACGTACCAACGCATGCGTCAGACACAGTCGCAAAAGGTAGCAAAAGGTAGCAAAAGGTAGCGAAAGGTAGCAAAAGGTAGCAAAAGGTAGCAAAAGGTAGCAACAGGTAGCAAAAGGTAGCAAAAGGTAGCAAAAGGTAGCAACAGGTAGCAAACCGTCGTCGACGACCGAGACAGTCAGAAACAGCACTCACGACCCTTCCGACCACAGGAAAGTACACCAACACGCTCCGCATACACGTCACAACCTGCCACCAACACCTCATGCATCGTCAACACGTACCAACGCATGCGTCAGACACAGTCGCAAAAGGTAGCAAAAGGTAGCAACAGGTAGCGAAAGGTAGCAAACCGTCGTCGACGTCCGAGACAGTCAGAAACAGCACTCACGACCCTTCCGACCACAGGAAAGTACACCAACACGCTCCGCATACACGTCACAACCTGCCACCAACACCACACGCATCGTCAACACGTACCAACGCATGCGTCAGACACAGTCGCAAAAGGTAGCAAAAGGTAGCAAAAGGTAGCAAAAGGTAGCAAAAGGTAGCAAAAGGTAGCAAACCGTCGTCGACGTCCGAGACAGTCAGAAACAGCACTCACGACCCTTCCGACCACAGGAAAGTACACCAACACGCTCCGCATACACGTCACAACCTGCCACCAACACCACACGCATCGTCGACACGTACCAACGCATGCGTCAGACACAGTCGCAAAAGGTAGCAAAAGGTAGCAACAGGTAGCAAAAGGTAGCAAACCGTCGTCGACGTCCGAGACAGTCAGAAACAGCACTCACGACCCTTCCGACCACAGGAAAGTACACCAACACGCTCCGCATACACGTCACAAGCTGCCACCAACACCTCATGCACCGTCAACACGTACCAACGCATGCGTCAGACACAGTCGCAAAAGGTAGCAACAGGTAGCAAAAGGTAGCAAAAGGTAGCAAACCGTCGTCGACGACCGAGACAGTCAGAAACAGCACTCACGACCCTTCCGACCACAGGAAAGTACACCAACACGCTCCGCATACACGTCACAACCTGCCACCAACACCTCATGCATCGTCAACACGTACCAACGCATGCGTCAGACACAGTCGCAAAAGGTAGCAAAAGGTAGCAAAAGGTAGCGAAAGGTAGCAAAAGGTAGCAAAAGGTAGCAAAAGGTAGCAAAAGGTAGCAACAGGTAGCAAAAGGTAGCAAACCGTCGTCGACGTCCGAGACAGTCAGAAACAGCACTCACGACCCTTCCGACCACAGGAAAGTACACCAACACGCTCCGCATACACGTCACAACCTGCCACCAACACCACACGCATCGTCAACACGTACCAACGCATGCGTCAGACACAGTCGCAAAAGGTAGCAAAAGGTAGCAACAGGTAGCAAAAGGTAGCAAAAGGTAGCAAAAGGTAGCAAAAGGTAGCAAACCGTCGTCGACGTCGGAGACAGTCAGAAACAGCACTCACGACCCTTCCGACCACAGGAAAGTACACCAACACGCTCCGCATACACGTCACAACCTGCCACCAACACCACACGCATCGTCGACACGTACCAACGCATGCGTCAGACACAGTCGCAAAAGGTAGCAAAAGGTAGCAAAAGGTAGCAAAAGGTAGCAAAAGGTAGCAAAAGGTAGCGAAAGGTAGCAAACCGTCGTCGACGTCCGAGACAGTCAGAAACAGCACTCACGACCCTTCCGACCACAGGAAAGTACACCAACACGCTCCGCATACACGTCACAACCTGCCACCAACACCACACGCATCGTCGACACGTACCAACGCATGCGTCAGACACAGTCGCAAAAGGTAGCAAAAGGTAGCAAACCGTCGTCGACGTCGGAGACAGTCAGAAACAGCACTCACGACCCTTCCGACCACAGGAAAGTACACCAACACGCTCCGCATACACGTCACAACCTGCCACCAACACCACACGCATCGTCGACACGTACCAACGCATGCGTCAGACACAGTCGCAAAAGGTAGCAAAAGGTAGCAAAAGGTAGCAAAAGGTAGCAAACCGTCGTCGACGACCGAGACAGTCAGAAACAGCACTCACGACCCTTCCGACCACAGGAAAGTACACCAACACGCTCCGCATACACGTCACAACCTGCCACCAACACCTCATGCATCGTCGACACGTACCAACGCATGCGTCAGACACAGTCGCAAAAGGTAGCAAAAGGTAGCAAAAGGTAGCAAAAGGTAGCAAAAGGTAGCAAACCGTCGTCGACGTCGGAGACAGTCAGAAACAGCACTCACGACCCTTCCGACCACAGGAAAGTACACCAACACGCTCCGCATACACGTCACAACCTGCCACCAACACTCGCATCGTCAACACGTACCAACGCATGCGTCAGACACAGTCGCAAAAGGTAGCAAAAGGTAGCAAAAGGTAGCAAAAGGTAGCAAAAGGTAGCAAACCGTCGTCGACGTCGGAGACAGTCAGAAACAGCACTCACGACCCTTCCGACCACAGGAAAGTACACCAACACGCTCCGCATACACGTCACAACCTGCCACCAACACCACACGCATCGTCGACACGTACCAACGCATGCGTCAGACACAGTCGCAAAAGGTAGCAAAAGGTAGCAAAAGGTAGCAAAAGGTAGCAAAAAGGTAGCAAAAGGTAGCAAAAGGTAGCAAAAGGTAGCAAAACGTAGCAAAAGGTAGCAAACCGTCGTCGACGTCGGAGACAGTCAGAAACAGCACTCACGACCCTTCCGACCACAGGAAAGTACACCAACACGCTCCGCATACACGTCACAACCTGCCACCAACACCACACGCATCGTCGACACGTACCAACGCATGCGTCAGACACAGTCGCAAAAGGTAGCAAAAGGTAGCAAAAGGTAGCAAAAGGTAGCAAAAGGTAGCAAAAGGTAGCAAAAGGTAGCAAAAGGTAGCAAAAGGTAGCAAAAGGTAGCAAACCGTCGTCGACGTCGGAGACAGTCAGAAACAGCACTCACGACCCTTCCGACCACAGCAAAGTACACCAACACGCTCCGCATACACGCCACAACCTGCCACCAACACCACACGCATCGTCGACACGTACCAACGCATGCGTCAGACACAGTCGCAAAAGGTAGCAAATGGTAGCAACAGGTAGCAAAAGGTAGCAAAAGGTAGCAACAGGTAGCAAAAGGTAGCAACAGGTAGCAAAAGGTAGCAACAGGTAGCAAAAGGTAGCAAAAGGTAGCAAAAGGTAGCAAAAAGTCGCAAAAGGTAGCAAAAGGTAGCAAACCAGTCGCAAAAGGTAGCAAAAGGTAGCAAAAGGTAGCAAAAGATAGCAAAAGGTAGCAAAAGGTAGCAAAAGGTAGCAAAAGGTAGCAAACCGTCGTCGACGTCGGAGACAGTCAGAAACAGCACTCACGACCCTTCCGACCACAGGAAAGTACACCAACACGCTCCGCATACCCGGCACACCCTGCCACTGGATTATAATATTCATGCACGTGTGCGTGACGGCGGCGATGTGTGTGTCTGGGGTGTGTAGTAAGTCCGGACGATTTTGGACGAATTTGGACGAATGGGGACGAATTTGGACGAATGGGGACGAATGGGGACAATTGCGTTCCTTGTTCCAACGATACCAACTGGACAGCGACAAGACATGGATGCCAACGATGTGCACCACCCAGCACCACGCACCGTCCACACACACCCGCGCCACAATCGCATGCAGTCGCAAATCGTCGCAAATCGTCGCAAATCGTCGCAAATCGTCGCAAATCGTCGCAAAGCGTCGTAGACGGTGCACGTGAAGCTTGTATTACGGACGGCGGCTGATTTGGTGAAGATCCAGTCGCCTGTCGAATGTTTGGTGACCGGTGGCGGTGGAGAGTTCCTGTTGGGCAGGGATGTGCTGGGGACGCTCGGCATTGATGTTGACCGGCAACTGGAGATGCTCGCTGCCTCATCGAACGACGTCGATGATGACACGAAAGACAATCCAGTCGCTGGTGATGAGATCAAGGCGGCCATTGACGACATGGTGCAGTGCGCTACTGAGGAAGGCTTTCCGCTGGAGAAGGTCGAACGTCTGAGCATGGTGATCGTCGTGTACGATATCTGGCGAGTGAAACTGGGGGACGCTCCACCTGCTCTTGTCGAGCCATTGAAGATCAGGCTCAAGAAGGACGCGGTGCCGTACAAGAGTAAGACGCGCAAGTACTCACCGGAGCTACAGCAGTTCATTGAGGACTTCAATGAGCAACTGGTCAAGATGGGCTGGGTGTATGAGAATTCAAACTCGCGGTGGGCGTGTCCAGCTCCGCGTGTGAAGAAGTCAGGTGGCGAGCCGGCAGGTCCTCTCGTACAAGACCCACCGCAAGATCTACACTTCCAGAACCCACAGCGGCGCCCACCGCTGTTCCCGTCGCTGCTGCTTGCGTCTTGGTTGCTTCTTCACATGGCTCGCTTGTCGTGCCTGCCGCTGCCGCGGACGATGACGCCAACGTCTTCGTCACGCTCATCGCGCACGTCGTGCTCGTCGTGTTTACTGCACTCGTTGCGACCATTGGAACGCTCGCCGCTCTCGCGAACGTCGGCGTTGTCATTTAATCAACCGTCCCGTTCCCTGAGATGACGCCAGCACTTCGTCACACTTTTCAGCAACAGCTCCCCCGCTACAGCCACTCGACGCAAACGGCGCCCTCCAAGTCCGCACCCGAGCTCTCACCGCATTGTCCAATAGCTCTCCGCGAGGAGCACACCAGGGATCAAGAGGTCACAACATCGCACCACCGGCAGCGCACGACAGCAACACCTCCGCCGATTAGGACTCTGACAGCGAGCCTGGCCATGCGAAGCGGAACGCCGATGCTCTTCCGTGCGATGACGACGATACCGGTGGGTGTGGCACCGACAGCGATGCGTGCGGCATTGCAGCGGCGAAGCGTCAGTGCTTCAATCGAGAGGACGAAGTACGAACTGACACGTGGGACGGCCACACCAAGCTCTACATCAACGGCTACGAATTCACCCGACGCGGGTGAAAATCTCGTATCGATGCTATAGAAGCCAGGGTTGCGCTGCGCGCTTGGAGTTCCTCGCTGCGACCATTGATTACGACGTGGCGAACTTGGTGCCTCATACCTGGGTGCCTCCGTCTCAAGTGGAGCCCGGGCTCAATGAAGATAGTCGGCTTCTGGTCGTGCGCAACGCGATGAAGCGTGACGTCGACGCGCTCGCCATTCATGACTCATCGTCTCCGCAGCAGATCTGGGAGTGAGTTCGCGACAAGTACTGCAATCGTGCCGACAACGTCGTGGCGAGAGGGATGTCCAAAAGTCAGGTGATCAAACGCATCAACCACGTTCGAGCCCAGTTCTTTGGCGCCGACATCCATGGTCGCACCGTTGTACCGTTGTCGCGTGAGAAGCTGACGACGCTCAACTTCTTCCAGCTTCATCATGTATGGACGAGCGCAGCTGTCAAGACAGAGACGCAGATCGACCGTGTCATCGGCTGGGCTCACCCTTCCCTTCTCACCCTTCTAGGTTATGGCGACCTCACCCTGTTCGTCGACGCCACATATCGTTGCGTGCCGCGAACGTTCCGACAGTGTATCGTGATCATGGTGTATGACAAAGCCTCCAAGCTGTTTGTCCCGGTGTTTTACTAGCTCATGGCATCCAAGGCTTACGACGCGTACTGGAATCTTTTTCAGTACACCAGTGACGCTGTGGGCGACCGTGTTGCACCGACCAGAGTCGTTTGTGACTTTGAAATCGGCCTGATCAGAGCTGTTCGCGATTGGTTTCCCGACGTCGACATTGTTGGCTGCTTTTTCCACTTCAAGCAGGCCTGCCAGCGCAAGATGTCCAAGCTCTGTATCTCGCGCTTTTTCGGCGGACCGCAAGGTCACTTGCGCGTTCGCTACAGCCTTCTTTTGAGGGAGCACGCCATTCTCATACAAGATCATCTTGTTGGAGTCGACCTTGGTATCTTCTTTTGCGTGATGGTTACCCCATCCCTTGTAAGGCAGGGTTCGGTTAGGGTTTAGGGTTTAGGGTTTAGGGTTTAGGGTTTAGGGGGGTTTAGGGTTTAGGGTTTAGGGTTTAGGGTTTAGGGGGGTTTAGGGTTTAGGGTTTAGGGTTTAGGGTTTAGGGTTTAGGGTTTAGTTTAGGGTTTAGGGTTTAGGGTTTAGGGTTTAGGGTTTAGGGTTTAGGGTTTAGGGTTTAGGGTTTAGGGTTTAGGGTTTAGGGTTTAGGGTTTAGGGTTTAGGGTTTAGGGTTTAGGGTTTAGGGTTTAGGGTTTAGGGTTTAGGGTTTAGGTTTAGGGTTTAGGGTTTAGGGTTTAGG
>JAKVDI010000234.1:0-26273 GCA_022836835.1 Pythium insidiosum | reverse complement strand
CAAACACGCCCAGACACCCACAAACACGCCCAACACCCCTCAAAACACCTCGCACACACGATCGCGCAGCACATGCATACACCACACATACACACTTACACAGATACACACCGCATCACAACTCGCTCGACTTTACCCCACGCGCACACGCTTCACGAGTGCATATCACCTCCAATGGGGTCATGCCGAGTCGACCGACACGCCCAACAACCTCTGACGATGACAATGACGCACAACACGATACGACCAGTTGGTTCGCTTGACACGCTCCGACAAGGTGATCTAGACATCACTTGCACTCGATACGCCAACGCCCACCAACAACCCACTGCATTCAGCCGCCGCCGTTGTGGAATGTGGAATGTCCCTAAACCCACAGTGTAGTGACGCTAGTAGTGGGCCCTACACACCTACACATGGCGTGAGACGCCATGGATGGTGTTGTGTGATGGCGGGGCGGTCGGTCTTTGCCGTGCGTGTTTGCTGTCGGACCAGCACGGCAGGAGGCCAAGTGAAATGCACAGAAGGCGCCGATGTTGCGTGGCGTGCGCGATCGACCGAGTACCGAGTACCGAGTCAATGGTACAATGGTACAATGGTACGGCCAGGTCGGGTCGTGCTGCGTCGCACGCGCTGGCACCGATACACGCCCTGCTATGCCGTCGGTGATGCTGGACACTCGGCGCGGATGCGGGGGAAGGCGACGACGGACTGGAGTGAGTGCCATGGGATCGGTCATGGATGTGGTGTGCATGACCATGTTATCGAAGTGGGGCTCGACCCGTCTAATCATTGCGTCATGTGCGACGTGTGGTGCTGGACGGGGGATCAAAAAGATAAGGTCAGGGGCCATGCCGGAGATCGAATCCGGGACCTCTCGCACCCTAAGCGAGAATCATACCACTAGACCACATGGCCACGCAAAACCACCTCTCCAACCCACAATCCATCCCCATTAGCCAACCACATCCCATACACACACAAACACAACGTACACAACGCACTCGCACGCCCGCAAACACGCCCAGACACCCACAAACACGCCCAACACCCCTCAAAACACCTCGCACACACGATCGCGCAGCACATGCATACACCACACATACACACTTACACAGATACACACCGCATCACAACTCGCTCGACTTTACCCCACGCGCACACGCTTCACGAGTGCATATCACCTCCAATGGGGTCATGCCGAGTCGACCGACACGCCCAACAACCTCTGACGATGACAATGACGCACAACACGATACGACCAGTTGGTTCGCTTGACACGCTCCGACAAGGTGATCTAGACATCACTTGCACTCGATACGCCAACGCCCACCAACAACCCACTGCATTCAGCCGCCGCCGTTGTGGAATGTGGAATGTCCCTAAACCCACAGTGTAGTGACGCTAGTAGTGGGCCCTACACACCTACACATGGCGTGAGACGCCATGGATGGTGTTGTGTGATGGCGGGGCGGTCGGTCTTTGCCGTGCGTGTTTGCTGTCGGACCAGCACGGCAGGAGGCCAAGTGAAATGCACAGAAGGCGCCGATGTTGCGTGGCGTGCGCGATCGACCGAGTACCGAGTACCGAGTCAATGGTACAATGGTACAATGGTACGGCCAGGTCGGGTCGTGCTGCGTCGCACGCGCTGGCACCGATACACGCCCTGCTATGCCGTCGGTGATGCTGGACACTCGGCGCGGATGCGGGGGAAGGCGACGACGGACTGGAGTGAGTGCCATGGGATCGGTCATGGATGTGGTGTGCATGACCATGTTATCGAAGTGGGGCTCGACCCGTCTAATCATTGCGTCATGTGCGACGTGTGGTGCTGGACGGGGGATCAAAAAGATAAGGTCAGGGGCCATGCCGGAGATCGAATCCGGGACCTCTCGCACCCTAAGCGAGAATCATACCACTAGACCACATGGCCACGCAAAACCACCTCTCCAACCCACAATCCATCCCCATTAGCCAACCACATCCCATACACACACAAACACAACGTACACAACGCACTCGCACGCCCGCAAACACGCCCAGACACCCACAAACACGCCCAACACCCCTCAAAACACCTCGCACACACGATCGCGCAGCACATGCATACACCACACATACACACTTACACAGATACACACCGCATCACAACTCGCTCGACTTTACCCCACGCGCACACGCTTCACGAGTGCATATCACCTCCAATGGGGTCATGCCGAGTCGACCGACACGCCCAACAACCTCTGACGATGACAATGACGCACAACACGATACGACCAGTTGGTTCGCTTGACACGCTCCGACAAGGTGATCTAGACATCACTTGCACTCGATACGCCAACGCCCACCAACAACCCACTGCATTCAGCCGCCGCCGTTGTGGAATGTGGAATGTCCCTAAACCCACAGTGTAGTGACGCTAGTAGTGGGCCCTACACACCTACACATGGCGTGAGACGCCATGGATGGTGTTGTGTGATGGCGGGGCGGTCGGTCTTTGCCGTGCGTGTTTGCTGTCGGACCAGCACGGCAGGAGGCCAAGTGAAATGCACAGAAGGCGCCGATGTTGCGTGGCGTGCGCGATCGACCGAGTACCGAGTACCGAGTCAATGGTACAATGGTACAATGGTACGGCCAGGTCGGGTCGTGCTGCGTCGCACGCGCTGGCACCGATACACGCCCTGCTATGCCGTCGGTGATGCTGGACACTCGGCGCGGATGCGGGGGAAGGCGACGACGGACTGGAGTGAGTGCCATGGGATCGGTCATGGATGTGGTGTGCATGACCATGTTATCGAAGTGGGGCTCGACCCGTCTAATCATTGCGTCATGTGCGACGTGTGGTGCTGGACGGGGGATCAAAAAGATAAGGTCAGGGGCCATGCCGGAGATCGAATCCGGGACCTCTCGCACCCTAAGCGAGAATCATACCACTAGACCACATGGCCACGCAAAACCACCTCTCCAACCCACAATCCATCCCCATTAGCCAACCACATCCCATACACACACAAACACAACGTACACAACGCACTCGCACGCCCGCAAACACGCCCACACCCACAAACACGCCCAACACCCCTCAAAACACCTCGCACACACGATCGCGCAGCACATGCATACACCACACATACACACTTACACAGATACACACCGCATCACAACTCGCTCGACTTTACCCCACGCGCACACGCTTCACGAGTGCATATCACCTCCAATGGGGTCATGCCGAGTCGACCGACACGCCCAACAACCTCTGACGATGACAATGACGCACAACACGATACGACCAGTTGGTTCGCTTGACACGCTCCGACAAGGTGATCTAGACATCACTTGCACTCGATACGCCAACGCCCACCAACAACCCACTGCATTCAGCCGCCGCCGTTGTGGAATGTGGAATGTCCCTAAACCCACAGTGTAGTGACGCTAGTAGTGGGCCCTACACACCTACACATGGCGTGAGACGCCATGGATGGTGTTGTGTGATGGCGGGGCGGTCGGTCTTTGCCGTGCGTGTTTGCTGTCGGACCAGCACGGCAGGAGGCCAAGTGAAATGCACAGAAGGCGCCGATGTTGCGTGGCGTGCGCGATCGACCGAGTACCGAGTACCGAGTCAATGGTACAATGGTACAATGGTACGGCCAGGTCGGGTCGTGCTGCGTCGCACGCGCTGGCACCGATACACGCCCTGCTATGCCGTCGGTGATGCTGGACACTCGGCGCGGATGCGGGGGAAGGCGACGACGGACTGGAGTGAGTGCCATGGGATCGGTCATGGATGTGGTGTGCATGACCATGTTATCGAAGTGGGGCTCGACCCGTCTAATCATTGCGTCATGTGCGACGTGTGGTGCTGGACGGGGGATCAAAAAGATAAGGTCAGGGGCCATGCCGGAGATCGAATCCGGGACCTCTCGCACCCTAAGCGAGAATCATACCACTAGACCACATGGCCACGCAAAACCACCTCTCCAACCCACAATCCATCCCCATTAGCCAACCACATCCCATACACACACAAACACAACGTACACAACGCACTCGCACGCCCGCAAACACGCCCAGACACCCACAAACACGCCCAACACCCCTCAAAACACCTCGCACACACGATCGCGCAGCACATGCATACACCACACATACACACTTACACAGATACACACCGCATCACAACTCGCTCGACTTTACCCCACGCGCACACGCTTCACGAGTGCATATCACCTCCAATGGGGTCATGCCGAGTCGACCGACACGCCCAACAACCTCTGACGATGACAATGACGCACAACACGATACGACCAGTTGGTTCGCTTGACACGCTCCGACAAGGTGATCTAGACATCACTTGCACTCGATACGCCAACGCCCACCAACAACCCACTGCATTCAGCCGCCGCCGTTGTGGAATGTGGAATGTCCCTAAACCCACAGTGTAGTGACGCTAGTAGTGGGCCCTACACACCTACACATGGCGTGAGACGCCATGGATGGTGTTGTGTGATGGCGGGGCGGTCGGTCTTTGCCGTGCGTGTTTGCTGTCGGACCAGCACGGCAGGAGGCCAAGTGAAATGCACAGAAGGCGCCGATGTTGCGTGGCGTGCGCGATCGACCGAGTACCGAGTACCGAGTCAATGGTACAATGGTACAATGGTACGGCCAGGTCGGGTCGTGCTGCGTCGCACGCGCTGGCACCGATACACGCCCTGCTATGCCGTCGGTGATGCTGGACACTCGGCGCGGATGCGGGGGAAGGCGACGACGGACTGGAGTGAGTGCCATGGGATCGGTCATGGATGTGGTGTGCATGACCATGTTATCGAAGTGGGGCTCGACCCGTCTAATCATTGCGTCATGTGCGACGTGTGGTGCTGGACGGGGGATCAAAAAGATAAGGTCAGGGGCCATGCCGGAGATCGAATCCGGGACCTCTCGCACCCTAAGCGAGAATCATACCACTAGACCACATGGCCACGCAAAACCACCTCTCCAACCCACAATCCATCCCCATTAGCCAACCACAATCCCATACACACACAAACACAACGTACACAACGCACTCGCACGCCCGCAAACACGCCCAGACACCCACAAACACGCCCAACACCCTCAAAACACCTCGCACACACGATTCGCGCAGCACATGCATACACCACACATACACACTTACACAGATACACACCGCATCACAACTCGCTCGACTTTACCCCACGCGCACACGCTTCACGAGTGCATATCACCTCCAATGGGGTCATGCCGAGTCGACCGACACGCCCAACAACCTCTGACGATGACAATGACGCACAACACGATACGACCAGTTGGTTCGCTTGACACGCTCCGACAAGGTGATCTAGACATCACTTGCACTCGATACGCCAACGCCCACCAACAACCCACTGCATTCAGCCGCCGCCGTTGTGGAATGTGGAATGTCCCTAAACCCACAGTGTAGTGACGCTAGTAGTGGGCCCTACACACCTACACATGGCGTGAGACGCCATGGATGGTGTTGTGTGATGGCGGGGCGGTCGGTCTTTGCCGTGCGTGTTTGCTGTCGGACCAGCACGGCAGGAGGCCAAGTGAAATGCACAGAAGGCGCCGATGTTGCGTGGCGTGCGCGATCGACCGAGTACCGAGTACCGAGTCAATGGTACAATGGTACAACTGGTACGGCCAGGTCGGGTCGTGCTGCGTCGCACGCGCTGGCACCGATACACGCCCTGCTATGCCGTCGGTGATGCTGGACACTCGGCGCGGATGCGGGGGAAGGCGACGACGGACTGGAGTGAGTGCCATGGGATCGGTCATGGATGTGGTGTGCATGACCATGTTATCGAAGTGGGGCTCGACCCGTCTAATCATTGCGTCATGTGCGACGTGTGGTGCTGGACGGGGGATCAAAAAGATAAGGTCAGGGGCCATGCCGGAGATCGAATCCGGGACCTCTCGCACCCTAAGCGAGAATCATACCACTAGACCACATGGCCACGCAAAACCACCTCTCCAACCCACAATCCATCCCCATTAGCCAACCACATCCCATACACACACAAACACAACGTACACAACGCACTCGCACGCCCGCAAACACGCCCAGACACCCACAAACACGCCCAACACCCCTCAAAACACCTCGCACACACGATCGCGCAGCACATGCATACACCACACATACACACTTACACAGATACACACCGCATCACAACTCGCTCGACTTTACCCCACGCGCACACGCTTCACGAGTGCATATCACCTCCAATGGGGTCATGCCGAGTCGACCGACACGCCCAACAACCTCTGACGATGACAATGACGCACAACACGATACGACCAGTTGGTTCGCTTGACACGCTCCGACAAGGTGATCTAGACATCACTTGCACTCGATACGCCAACGCCCACCAACAACCCACTGCATTCAGCCGCCGCCGTTGTGGAATGTGGAATGTCCCTAAACCCACAGTGTAGTGACGCTAGTAGTGGGCCCTACACACCTACACATGGCGTGAGACGCCATGGATGGTGTTGTGTGATGGCGGGGCGGTCGGTCTTTGCCGTGCGTGTTTGCTGTCGGACCAGCACGGCAGGAGGCCAAGTGAAATGCACAGAAGGCGCCGATGTTGCGTGGCGTGCGCGATCGACCGAGTACCGAGTACCGAGTCAATGGTACAATGGTACAATGGTACGGCCAGGTCGGGTCGTGCTGCGTCGCACGCGCTGGCACCGATACACGCCCTGCTATGCCGTCGGTGATGCTGGACACTCGGCGCGGATGCGGGGGAAGGCGACGACGGACTGGAGTGAGTGCCATGGGATCGGTCATGGATGTGGTGTGCATGACCATGTTATCGAAGTGGGGCTCGACCCGTCTAATCATTGCGTCATGTGCGACGTGTGGTGCTGGACGGGGGATCAAAAAGATAAGGTCAGGGGCCATGCCGGAGATCGAATCCGGGACCTCTCGCACCCTAAGCGAGAATCATACCACTAGACCACATGGCCACGCAAAACCACCTCTCCAACCCACAATCCATCCCCATTAGCCAACCACATCCCATACACACACAAACACAACGTACACAACGCACTCGCACGCCCGCAAACACGCCCAGACACCCACAAACACGCCCAACACCCCTCAAAACACCTCGCACACACGATCGCGCAGCACATGCATACACCACACATACACACTTACACAGATACACACCGCATCACAACTCGCTCGACTTTACCCCACGCGCACACGCTTCACGAGTGCATATCACCTCCAATGGGGTCATGCCGAGTCGACCGACACGCCCAACAACCTCTGACGATGACAATGACGCACAACACGATACGACCAGTTGGTTCGCTTGACACGCTCCGACAAGGTGATCTAGACATCACTTGCACTCGATACGCCAACGCCCACCAACAACCCACTGCATTCAGCCGCCGCCGTTGTGGAATGTGGAATGTCCCTAAACCCACAGTGTAGTGACGCTAGTAGTGGGCCCTACACACCTACACATGGCGTGAGACGCCATGGATGGTGTTGTGTGATGGCGGGGCGGTCGGTCTTTGCCGTGCGTGTTTGCTGTCGGACCAGCACGGCAGGAGGCCAAGTGAAATGCACAGAAGGCGCCGATGTTGCGTGGCGTGCGCGATCGACCGAGTACCGAGTACCGAGTCAATGGTACAATGGTACAATGGTACGGCCAGGTCGGGTCGTGCTGCGTCGCACGCGCTGGCACCGATACACGCCCTGCTATGCCGTCGGTGATGCTGGACACTCGGCGCGGATGCGGGGGAAGGCGACGACGGACTGGAGTGAGTGCCATGGGATCGGTCATGGATGTGGTGTGCATGACCATGTTATCGAAGTGGGGCTCGACCCGTCTAATCATTGCGTCATGTGCGACGTGTGGTGCTGGACGGGGGATCAAAAAGATAAGGTCAGGGGCCATGCCGGAGATCGAATCCGGGACCTCTCGCACCCTAAGCGAGAATCATACCACTAGACCACATGGCCACGCAAAACCACCTCTCCAACCCACAATCCATCCCCATTAGCCAACCACATCCCATACACACACAAACACAACGTACACAACGCACTCGCACGCCCGCAAACACGCCCAGACACCCACAAACACGCCCAACACCCCTCAAAACACCTCGCACACACGATCGCGCAGCACATGCATACACCACACATACACACTTACACAGATACACACCGCATCACAACTCGCTCGACTTTACCCCACGCGCACACGCTTCACGAGTGCATATCACCTCCAATGGGGTCATGCCGAGTCGACCGACACGCCCAACAACCTCTGACGATGACAATGACGCACAACACGATACGACCAGTTGGTTCGCTTGACACGCTCCGACAAGGTGATCTAGACATCACTTGCACTCGATACGCCAACGCCCACCAACAACCCACTGCATTCAGCCGCCGCCGTTGTGGAATGTGGAATGTCCCTAAACCCACAGTGTAGTGACGCTAGTAGTGGGCCCTACACACCTACACATGGCGTGAGACGCCATGGATGGTGTTGTGTGATGGCGGGGCGGTCGGTCTTTGCCGTGCGTGTTTGCTGTCGGACCAGCACGGCAGGAGGCCAAGTGAAATGCACAGAAGGCGCCGATGTTGCGTGGCGTGCGCGATCGACCGAGTACCGAGTACCGAGTCAATGGTACAATGGTACAATGGTACGGCCAGGTCGGGTCGTGCTGCGTCGCACGCGCTGGCACCGATACACGCCCTGCTATGCCGTCGGTGATGCTGGACACTCGGCGCGGATGCGGGGGAAGGCGACGACGGACTGGAGTGAGTGCCATGGGATCGGTCATGGATGTGGTGTGCATGACCATGTTATCGAAGTGGGGCTCGACCCGTCTAATCATTGCGTCATGTGCGACGTGTGGTGCTGGACGGGGGATCAAAAAGATAAGGTCAGGGGCCATGCCGGAGATCGAATCCGGGACCTCTCGCACCCTAAGCGAGAATCATACCACTAGACCACATGGCCACGCAAAACCACCTCTCCAACCCACAATCCATCCCCATTAGCCAACCACATCCCATACACACACAAACACAACGTACACAACGCACTCGCACGCCCGCAAACACGCCCAGACACCCACAAACACGCCCAACACCCCTCAAAACACCTCGCACACACGATCGCGCAGCACATGCATACACCACACATACACACTTACACAGATACACACCGCATCACAACTCGCTCGACTTTACCCCACGCGCACACGCTTCACGAGTGCATATCACCTCCAATGGGGTCATGCCGAGTCGACCGACACGCCCAACAACCTCTGACGATGACAATGACGCACAACACGATACGACCAGTTGGTTCGCTTGACACGCTCCGACAAGGTGATCTAGACATCACTTGCACTCGATACGCCAACGCCCACCAACAACCCACTGCATTCAGCCGCCGCCGTTGTGGAATGTGGAATGTCCCTAAACCCACAGTGTAGTGACGCTAGTAGTGGGCCCTACACACCTACACATGGCGTGAGACGCCATGGATGGTGTTGTGTGATGGCGGGGCGGTCGGTCTTTGCCGTGCGTGTTTGCTGTCGGACCAGCACGGCAGGAGGCCAAGTGAAATGCACAGAAGGCGCCGATGTTGCGTGGCGTGCGCGATCGACCGAGTACCGAGTACCGAGTCAATGGTACAATGGTACAATGGTACGGCCAGGTCGGGTCGTGCTGCGTCGCACGCGCTGGCACCGATACACGCCCTGCTATGCCGTCGGTGATGCTGGACACTCGGCGCGGATGCGGGGGAAGGCGACGATGGACTGGAGTGAGTGCCATGGGATCGGTCATGGATGTGGTGTGCATGACCATGTTATCGAAGTGGGGCTCGACCCGTCTAATCATTGCGTCATGTGCGACGTGTGGTGCTGGACGGGGGATCAAAAAGATAAGGTCAGGGGCCATGCCGGAGATCGAATCCGGGACCTCTCGCACCCTAAGCGAGAATCATACCACTAGACCACATGGCCACGCAAAACCACCTCTCCAACCCACAATCCATCCCCATTAGCCAACCACATCCCATACACACACAAACACAACGTACACAACGCACTCGCACGCCCGCAAACACGCCCAGACACCCACAAACACGCCCAACACCCCTCAAAACACCTCGCACACACGATCGCGCAGCACATGCATACACCACACATACACACTTACACAGATACACACCGCATCACAACTCGCTCGACTTTACCCCACGCGCACACGCTTCACGAGTGCATATCACCTCCAATGGGGTCATGCCGAGTCGACCGACACGCCCAACAACCTCTGACGATGACAATGACGCACAACACGATACGACCAGTTGGTTCGCTTGACACGCTCCGACAAGGTGATCTAGACATCACTTGCACTCGATACGCCAACGCCCACCAACAACCCACTGCATTCAGCCGCCGCCGTTGTGGAATGTGGAATGTCCCTAAACCCACAGTGTAGTGACGCTAGTAGTGGGCCCTACACACCTACACATGGCGTGAGACGCCATGGATGGTGTTGTGTGATGGCGGGGCGGTCGGTCTTTGCCGTGCGTGTTTGCTGTCGGACCAGCACGGCAGGAGGCCAAGTGAAATGCACAGAAGGCGCCGATGTTGCGTGGCGTGCGCGATCGACCGAGTACGAGTACCGAGAGTACCGAGTCAATGGTACAATGGTACAATGGTACGGCCAGGTCGGGTCGTGCTGCGTCGCACGCGCTGGCACCGATACACGCCCTGCTATGCCGTCGGTGATGCTGGACACTCGGCGCGGATGCGGGGGAAGGCGACGACGGACTGGAGTGAGTGCCATGGGATCGGTCATGGATGTGGTGTGCATGACCATGTTATCGAAGTGGGGCTCGACCCGTCTAATCATTGCGTCATGTGCGACGTGTGGTGCTGGACGGGGGATCAAAAAGATAAGGTCAGGGGCCATGCCGGAGATCGAATCCGGGACCTCTCGCACCCTAAGCGAGAATCATACCCTAGACCACATGGCCACGCAAAACCACCTCTCCAACCCACAATCCATCCCCATTAGCCAACCACATCCCATACACACACAAACACAACGTACACAACGCACTCGCACGCCCGCAAACACGCCCAGACACCCACAAACACGCCCAACACCCCTCAAAACACCTCGCACACACGATCGCGCAGCACATGCATACACCACACATACACACTTACACAGATACACACCGCATCACAACTCGCTCGACTTTACCCCACGCGCACACGCTTCACGAGTGCATATCACCTCCAATGGGGTCATGCCGAGTCGACCGACACGCCCAACAACCTCTGACGATGACAATGACGCACAACACGATACGACCAGTTGGTTCGCTTGACACGCTCCGACAAGGTGATCTAGACATCACTTGCACTCGATACGCCAACGCCCACCAACAACCCACTGCATTCAGCCGCCGCCGTTGTGGAATGTGGAATGTCCCTAAACCCACAGTGTAGTGACGCTAGTAGTGGGCCCTACACACCTACACATGGCGTGAGACGCCATGGATGGTGTTGTGTGATGGCGGGGCGGTCGGTCTTTGCCGTGCGTGTTTGCTGTCGGACCAGCACGGCAGGAGGCCAAGTGAAATGCACAGAAGGCGCCGATGTTGCGTGGCGTGCGCGATCGACCGAGTACCGAGTACCGAGTCAATGGTACAATGGTACAATGGTACGGCCAGGTCGGGTCGTGCTGCGTCGCACGCGCTGGCACCGATACACGCCCTGCTATGCCGTCGGTGATGCTGGACACTCGGCGCGGATGCGGGGGAAGGCGACGACGGACTGGAGTGAGTGCCATGGGATCGGTCATGGATGTGGTGTGCATGACCATGTTATCGAAGTGGGGCTCGACCCGTCTAATCATTGCGTCATGTGCGACGTGTGGTGCTGGACGGGGGATCAAAAAGATAAGGTCAGGGGCCATGCCGGAGATCGAATCCGGGACCTCTCGCACCCTAAGCGAGAATCATACCACTAGACCACATGGCCACGCAAAACCACCTCTCCAACCCACAATCCATCCCCATTAGCCAACCACATCCCATACACACACAAACACAACGTACACAACGCACTCGCACGCCCGCAAACACGCCCAGACACCCACAAACACGCCCAACACCCCTCAAAACACCTCGCACACACGATCGCGCAGCACATGCATACACCACACATACACACTTACACAGATACACACCGCATCACAACTCGCTCGACTTTACCCCACGCGCACACGCTTCACGAGTGCATATCACCTCCAATGGGGTCATGCCGAGTCGACCGACACGCCCAACAACCTCTGACGATGACAATGACGCACAACACGATACGACCAGTTGGTTCGCTTGACACGCTCCGACAAGGTGATCTAGACATCACTTGCACTCGATACGCCAACGCCCACCAACAACCCACTGCATTCAGCCGCCGCCGTTGTGGAATGTGGAATGTCCCTAAACCCACAGTGTAGTGACGCTAGTAGTGGGCCCTACACACCTACACATGGCGTGAGACGCCATGGATGGTGTTGTGTGATGGCGGGGCGGTCGGTCTTTGCCGTGCGTGTTTGCTGTCGGAAGCACGGCAGGAGGCCAAGTGAAATGCACAGAAGGCGCCGATGTTGCGTGGCGTGCGCGATCGACCGAGTACCGAGTACCGAGTCAATGGTACAATGGTACAATGGTACGGCCAGGTCGGGTCGTGCTGCGTCGCACGCGCTGGCACCGATACACGCCCTGCTATGCCGTCGTGATGCTGGACACTCGGCGCGGATGCGGGGGAAGGCGACGACGGACTGGAGTGAGTGCCATGGGATCGGTCATGGATGTGGTGTGCATGACCATGTTATCGAAGTGGGGCTCGACCCGTCTAATCATTGCGTCATGTGCGACGTGTGGTGCTGGACGGGGGATCAAAAAGATAAGGTCAGGGGCCATGCCGGAGATCGAATCCGGGACCTCTCGCACCCTAAGCGAGAATCATACCACTAGACCACATGGCCACGCAAAACCACCTCTCCAACCCACAATCCATCCCCATTAGCCAACCACATCCCATACACACACAAACACAACGTACACAACGCACTCGCACGCCCGCAAACACGCCCAGACACCCACAAACACGCCCAACACCCCTCAAAACACCTCGCACACACGATCGCGCAGCACATGCATACACCACACATACACACTTACACAGATACACACCGCATCACAACTCGCTCGACTTTACCCCACGCGCACACGCTTCACGAGTGCATATCACCTCCAATGGGGTCATGCCGAGTCGACCGACACGCCCAACAACCTCTGACGATGACAATGACGCACAACACGATACGACCAGTTGGTTCGCTTGACACGCTCCGACAAGGTGATCTAGACATCACTTGCACTCGATACGCCAACGCCCACCAACAACCCACTGCATTCAGCCGCCGCCGTTGTGGAATGTGGAATGTCCCTAAACCCACAGTGTAGTGACGCTAGTAGTGGGCCCTACACACCTACACATGGCGTGAGACGCCATGGATGGTGTTGTGTGATGGCGGGGCGGTCGGTCTTTGCCGTGCGTGTTTGCTGTCGGACCAGCACGGCAGGAGGCCAAGTGAAATGCACAGAAGGCGCCGATGTTGCGTGGCGTGCGCGATCGACCGAGTACCGAGTACCGAGTCAATGGTACAATGGTACAATGGTACGGCCAGGTCGGGTCGTGCTGCGTCGCACGCGCTGGCACCGATACACGCCCTGCTATGCCGTCGGTGATGCTGGACACTCGGCGCGGATGCGGGGGAAGGCGACGACGGACTGGAGTGAGTGCCATGGGATCGGTCATGGATGTGGTGTGCATGACCATGTTATCGAAGTGGGGCTCGACCCGTCTAATCATTGCGTCATGTGCGACGTGTGGTGCTGGACGGGGGATCAAAAAGATAAGGTCAGGGGCCATGCCGGAGATCGAATCCGGGACCTCTCGCACCCTAAGCGAGAATCATACCACTAGACCACATGGCCACGCAAAACCACCTCTCCAACCCACAATCCATCCCCATTAGCCAACCACATCCCATACACACACAAACACAACGTACACAACGCACTCGCACGCCCGCAAACACGCCCAGACACCCACAAACACGCCCAACACCCCTCAAAACACCTCGCACACACGATCGCGCAGCACATGCATACACCACACATACACACTTACACAGATACACACCGCATCACAACTCGCTCGACTTTACCCCACGCGCACACGCTTCACGAGTGCATATCACCTCCAATGGGGTCATGCCGAGTCGACCGACACGCCCAACAACCTCTGACGATGACAATGACGCACAACACGATACGACCAGTTGGTTCGCTTGACACGCTCCGACAAGGTGATCTAGACATCACTTGCACTCGATACGCCAACGCCCACCAACAACCCACTGCATTCAGCCGCCGCCGTTGTGGAATGTGGAATGTCCCTAAACCCACAGTGTAGTGACGCTAGTAGTGGGCCCTACACACCTACACATGGCGTGAGACGCCATGGATGGTGTTGTGTGATGGCGGGGCGGTCGGTCTTTGCCGTGCGTGTTTGCTGTCGGACCAGCACGGCAGGAGGCCAAGTGAAATGCACAGAAGGCGCCGATGTTGCGTGGCGTGCGCGATCGACCGAGTACCGAGTACCGAGTCAATGGTACAATGGTACAATGGTACGGCCAGGTCGGGTCGTGCTGCGTCGCACGCGCTGGCACCGATACACGCCCTGCTATGCCGTCGGTGATGCTGGACACTCGGCGCGGATGCGGGGGAAGGCGACGACGGACTGGAGTGAGTGCCATGGGATCGGTCATGGATGTGGTGTGCATGACCATGTTATCGAAGTGGGGCTCGACCCGTCTAATCATTGCGTCATGTGCGACGTGTGTGCTGGACGGGGGATCAAAAAGATAAGGTCAGGGGCCATGCCGGAGATCGAATCCGGGACCTCTCGCACCCTAAGCGAGAATCATACCACTAGACCACATGGCCACGCAAAACCACCTCTCCAACCCACAATCCATCCCCATTAGCCAACCACATCCCATACACACACAAACACAACGTACACAACGCACTCGCACGCCCGCAAACACGCCCAGACACCCACAAACACGCCCAACACCCCTCAAAACACCTCGCACACACGATCGCGCAGCACATGCATACACCACACATACACACTTACACAGATACACACCGCATCACAACTCGCTCGACTTTACCCCACGCGCACACGCTTCACGAGTGCATATCACCTCCAATGGGGTCATGCCGAGTCGACCGACACGCCCAACAACCTCTGACGATGACAATGACGCACAACACGATACGACCAGTTGGTTCGCTTGACACGCTCCGACAAGGTGATCTAGACATCACTTGCACTCGATACGCCAACGCCCACCAACAACCCACTGCATTCAGCCGCCGCCGTTGTGGAATGTGGAATGTCCCTAAACCCACAGTGTAGTGACGCTAGTAGTGGGCCCTACACACCTACACATGGCGTGAGACGCCATGGATGGTGTTGTGTGATGGCGGGGCGGTCGGTCTTTGCCGTGCGTGTTTGCTGTCGGACCAGCACGGCAGGAGGCCAAGTGAAATGCACAGAAGGCGCCGATGTTGCGTGGCGTGCGCGATCGACCGAGTACCGAGTACCGAGTCAATGGTACAATGGTACAATGGTACGGCCAGGTCGGGTCGTGCTGCGTCGCACGCGCTGGCACCGATACACGCCCTGCTATGCCGTCGGTGATGCTGGACACTCGGCGCGGATGCGGGGGAAGGCGACGACGGACTGGAGTGAGTGCCATGGGATCGGTCATGGATGTGGTGTGCATGACCATGTTATCGAAGTGGGGCTCGACCCGTCTAATCATTGCGTCATGTGCGACGTGTGGTGCTGGACGGGGGATCAAAAAGATAAGGTCAGGGGCCATGCCGGAGATCGAATCCGGGACCTCTCGCACCCTAAGCGAGAATCATACCACTAGACCACATGGCCACGCAAAACCACCTCTCCAACCCACAATCCATCCCCATTAGCCAACCACATCCCATACACACACAAACACAACGTACACAACGCACTCGCACGCCCGCAAACACGCCCAGACACCCACAAACACGCCCAACACCCCTCAAAACACCTCGCACACACGATCGCGCAGCACATGCATACACCACACATACACACTTACACAGATACACACCGCATCACAACTCGCTCGACTTTACCCCACGCGCACACGCTTCACGAGTGCATATCACCTCCAATGGGGTCATGCCGAGTCGACCGACACGCCCAACAACCTCTGACGATGACAATGACGCACAACACGATACGACCAGTTGGTTCGCTTGACACGCTCCGACAAGGTGATCTAGACATCACTTGCACTCGATACGCCAACGCCCACCAACAACCCACTGCATTCAGCCGCCGCCGTTGTGGAATGTGGAATGTCCCTAAACCCACAGTGTAGTGACGCTAGTAGTGGGCCCTACACACCTACACATGGCGTGAGACGCCATGGATGGTGTTGTGTGATGGCGGGGCGGTCGGTCTTTGCCGTGCGTGTTTGCTGTCGGACCAGCACGGCAGGAGGCCAAGTGAAATGCACAGAAGGCGCCGATGTTGCGTGGCGTGCGCGATCGACCGAGTACCGAGTACCGAGTCAATGGTACAATGGTACAATGGTACGGCCAGGTCGGGTCGTGCTGCGTCGCACGCGCTGGCACCGATACACGCCCTGCTATGCCGTCGGTGATGCTGGACACTCGGCGCGGATGCGGGGGAAGGCGACGACGGACTGGAGTGAGTGCCATGGGATCGGTCATGGATGTGGTGTGCATGACCATGTTATCGAAGTGGGGCTCGACCCGTCTAATCATTGCGTCATGTGCGACGTGTGGTGCTGGACGGGGATCAAAAAGATAAGGTCAGGGGCCATGCCGGAGATCGAATCCGGGAACCCTCGCACCCTAAAGCGAGAATCATACCACTAGACCACATGGCCACGCAAAACCACCTCTCCAACCCACAATCCATCCCATTAGCCAACCACATCCCATACCACACAAACACAACGTACACAACGCACTCGCACGCCCGCAAACACGCCCAGACACCCACAAACACGCCCAACACCCCTCAAAACACCTCGCACACACGATCGCGCAGCACATGCATACACCACACATACACACTTACACAGATACACACCGCATCACAACTCGCTCGACTTTACCCCACGCGCACACGCTTCACGAGTGCATATCACCTCCAATGGGGTCATGCCGAGTCGACCGACACGCCCAACAACCTCTGACGATGACAATGACGCACAACACGATACGACCAGTTGGTTCGCTTGACACGCTCCGACAAGGTGATCTAGACATCACTTGCACTCGATACGCCAACGCCCACCAACAACCCACTGCATTCAGCCGCCGCCGTGTGGAATGTGGAATGTCCCTAAACCCACAGTGTAGTGACGCTAGTAGTGGGCCCTACACACCTACACATGGCGTGAGACGCCATGGATGGTGTGTGTGATGGCGGGGCGGTTCGGTCTTGCCGTGCGTGTTTGCTGTCGGACCAGCACGGCAGGAGGCCAAGTGAAATGCACAGAAGGCGCCGATGTTGCGTGGCGTGCGCGATCGACCGAGTACCGATACCGAGTCAATGGTACAATGGTACAATGGTACGGCCAGGTCGGGTCGTGCTGCGTCGCACGCGCTGGCACCGATACACGCCCTGCTATGCCGTCGGTGATGCTGGACACTCGGCGCGGATGCGGGGGAAGGCGACGACGGACTGGAGTGAGTGCCATGGGATCGGTCATGGATGTGGTGTGCATGACCATGTTATCGAAGTGGGGCTCGACCCGTCTAATCATTGCGTCATGTGCGACGTGTGGTGCTGGACGGGGGATCAAAAATAAGGTCAGGGGCCATGCCGGAGATCGAATCCGGGACCTCTCGCACCCTAAGCGAGAATCATACCACTAGACCACATGGCCACGCAAAACCACCTCTCCAACCCACAATCCATCCCCATTAGCCAACCACATCCCATACACACACAAACACAACGTACACAACGCACTCGCACGCCCGCAAACACGCCCAGACACCCACAAACACGCCCAACACCCCTCAAAACACCTCGCACACACGATCGCGCAGCACATGCATACACCACACATACACACTTACACAGATACACACCGCATCACAACTCGCTCGACTTTACCCCACGCGCACACGCTTCACGAGTGCATATCACCTCCAATGGGGTCATGCCGAGTCGACCGACACGCCCAACAACCTCTGACGATGACAATGACGCACAACACGATACGACCAGTTGGTTCGCTTGACACGCTCCGACAAGGTGATCTAGACATCACTTGCACTCGATACGCCAACGCCCACCAACAACCCACTGCATTCAGCCGCCGCCGTTGTGGAATGTGGAATGTCCCTAAACCCACAGTGTAGTGACGCTAGTAGTGGGCCCTACACACCTACACATGGCGTGAGACGCCATGGATGGTGTTGTGTGATGGCGGGGCGGTCGGTCTTTGCCGTGCGTGTTTGCTGTCGGACCAGCACGGCAGGAGGCCAAGTGAAATGCACAGAAGGCGCCGATGTTGCGTGGCGTGCGCGATCGACCGAGTACCGAGTACCGAGTCAATGGTACAATGGTACAATGGTACGGCCAGGTCGGGTCGTGCTGCGTCGCACGCGCTGGCACCGATACACGCCCTGCTATGCCGTCGGTGATGCTGGACACTCGGCGCGGATGCGGGGGAAGGCGACGACGGACTGGAGTGAGTGCCATGGGATCGGTCATGGATGTGGTGTGCATGACCATGTTATCGAAGTGGGGCGACCCGTCTAATCATTGCGTCATGTGCGACGTGTGGTGCTGGACGGGGGATCAAAAAGATAAGGTCAGGGGCCATGCCGGAGATCGAATCCGGGACCTCTCGCACCCTAAGCGAGAATCATACCACTAGACCACATGGCCACGCAAAACCACCTCTCCAACCCACAATCCATCCCCATTAGCCAACCACATCCCATACACACACAAACACAACGTACACAACGCACTCGCACGCCCGCAAACACGCCCAGACACCCACAAACACGCCCAACACCCCTCAAAACACCTCGCACACACGATCGCGCAGCACATGCATACACCACACATACACACTTACACAGATACACACCGCATCACAACTCGCTCGACTTTACCCCACGCGCACACGCTTCACGAGTGCATATCACCTCCAATGGGGTCATGCCGAGTCGACCGACACGCCCAACAACCTCTGACGATGACAATGACGCACAACACGATACGACCAGTTGGTTCGCTTGACACGCTCCGACAAGGTGATCTAGACATCACTTGCACTCGATACGCCAACGCCCACCAACAACCCACTGCATTCAGCCGCCGCCGTTGTGGAATGTGGAATGTCCCTAAACCCACAGTGTAGTGACGCTAGTAGTGGGCCCTACACACCTACACATGGCGTGAGACGCCATGGATGGTGTTGTGTGATGGCGGGGCGGTCGGTCTTTGCCGTGCGTGTTTGCTGTCGGACCAGCACGGCAGGAGGCCAAGTGAAATGCACAGAAGGCGCCGATGTTGCGTGGCGTGCGCGATCGACCGAGTACCGAGTACCGAGTCAATGGTACAATGGTACAATGGTACGGCCAGGTCGGGTCGTGCTGCGTCGCACGCGCTGGCACCGATACACGCCCTGCTATGCCGTCGGTGATGCTGGACACTCGGCGCGGATGCGGGGGAAGGCGACGACGGACTGGAGTGAGTGCCATGGGATCGGTCATGGATGTGGTGTGCATGACCATGTTATCGAAGTGGGGCTCGACCCGTCTAATCATTGCGTCATGTGCGACGTGTGGTGCTGGACGGGGGATCAAAAAGATAAGGTCAGGGGCCATGCCGGAGATCGAATCCGGGACCTCTCGCACCCTAAGCGAGAATCATACCACTAGACCACATGGCCACGCAAAACCACCTCTCCAACCCACAATCCATCCCCATTAGCCAACCACATCCCATACACACACAAACACAACGTACACAACGCACTCGCACGCCCGCAAACACGCCCAGACACCCACAAACACGCCCAACACCCCTCAAAACACCTCGCACACACGATCGCGCAGCACATGCATACACCACACATACACACTTACACAGATACACACCGCATCACAACTCGCTCGATCACTTCCCCACTTTACGCGCACACGCTTCACGAGTGCATATCACCTCCAATGGGGTCATGCCGAGTCGACCGACACGCCCAACAACCTCTGACGATGACAATGACGCACAACACGATACGACCAGTTGGTTCGCTTGACACGCTCCGACAAGGTGATCTAGACATCACTTGCACTCGATACGCCAACGCCCACCAACAACCCACTGCATTCAGCCGCCGCCGTTGTGGAATGTGGAATGTCCCTAAACCCACAGTGTAGTGACGCTAGTAGTGGGCCCTACACACCTACACATGGCGTGAGACGCCATGGATGGTGTTGTGTGATGGCGGGGCGGTCGGTCTTTGCCGTGCGTGTTTGCTGTCGGACCAGCACGGCAGGAGGCCAAGTGAAATGCACAGAAGGCGCCGATGTTGCGTGGCGTGCGCGATCGACCGAGTACCGAGTACCGAGTCAATGGTACAATGGTACAATGGTACGGCCAGGTCGGGTCGTGCTGCGTCGCACGCGCTGGCACCGATACACGCCCTGCTATGCCGTCGGTGATGCTGGACACTCGGCGCGGATGCGGGGGAAGGCGACGACGGACTGGAGTGAGTGCCATGGGATCGGTCATGGATGTGGTGTGCATGACCATGTTATCGAAGTGGGGCTCGACCCGTCTAATCATTGCGTCATGTGCGACGTGTGGTGCTGGACGGGGGATCAAAAAGATAAGGTCAGGGGCCATGCCGGAGATCGAATCCGGGACCTCTCGCACCCTAAGCGAGAATCATACCACTAGACCACATGGCCACGCAAAACCACCTCTCCAACCCACAATCCATCCCCATTAGCCAACCACATCCCATACACACACAAACACAACGTACACAACGCACTCGCACGCCCGCAAACACGCCCAGACACCCACAAACACGCCCAACACCCCTCAAAACACCTCGCACACACGATCGCGCAGCACATGCATACACCACACATACACACTTACACAGATACACACCGCATCACAACTCGCTCGACTTTACCCCACGCGCACACGCTTCACGAGTGCATATCACCTCCAATGGGGTCATGCCGAGTCGACCGACACGCCCAACAACCTCTGACGATGACAATGACGCACAACACGATACGACCAGTTGGTTCGCTTGACACGCTCCGACAAGGTGATCTAGACATCACTTGCACTCGATACGCCAACGCCCCACCAACAACCCACTGCATTCAGCCGCCGCCGTTGTGGAATGTGGAATGTCCCTAAACCCACAGTGTAGTGACGCTAGTAGTGGGCCCTACACACCTACACATGGCGTGAGACGCCATGGATGGTGTTGTGTGATGGCGGGGCGGTCGGTCTTTGCCGTGCGTGTTTGCTGTCGGACCAGCACGGCAGGAGGCCAAGTGAAATGCACAGAAGGCGCCGATGTTGCGTGGCGTGCGCGATCGACCGAGTACCGAGTACCGAGTCAATGGTACAATGGTACAATGGTACGGCCAGGTCGGGTCGTGCTGCGTCGCACGCGCTGGCACCGATACACGCCCTGCTATGCCGTCGGTGATGCTGGACACTCGGCGCGGATGCGGGGGAAGGCGACGACGGACTGGAGTGAGTGCCATGGGATCGGTCATGGATGTGGTGTGCATGACCATGTTATCGAAGTGGGGCTCGACCCGTCTAATCATTGCGTCATGTGCGACGTGTGGTGCTGGACGGGGGATCAAAAAGATAAGGTCAGGGGCCATGCCGGAGATCGAATCCGGGACCTCTCGCACCCTAAGCGAGAATCATACCACTAGACCACATGGCCACGCAAAACCACCTCTCCAACCCACAATCCATCCCCATTAGCCAACCACATCCCATACACACACAAACACAACGTACACAACGCACTCGCACGCCCGCAAACACGCCCAGACACCCACAAACACGCCCAACACCCCTCAAAACACCTCGCACACACGATCGCGCAGCACATGCATACACCACACATACACACTTACACAGATACACACCGCATCACAACTCGCTCGACTTTACCCCACGCGCACACGCTTCACGAGTGCATATCACCTCCAATGGGGTCATGCCGAGTCGACCGACACGCCCAACAACCTCTGACGATGACAATGACGCACAACACGATACGACCAGTTGGTTCGCTTGACACGCTCCGACAAGGTGATCTAGACATCACTTGCACTCGATACGCCAACGCCCACCAACAACCCACTGCATTCAGCCGCCGCCGTTGTGGAATGTGGAATGTCCCTAAACCCACAGTGTAGTGACGCTAGTAGTGGGCCCTACACACCTACACATGGCGTGAGACGCCATGGATGGTGTTGTGTGATGGCGGGGCGGTCGGTCTTTGCCGTGCGTGTTTGCTGTCGGACCAGCACGGCAGGAGGCCAAGTGAAATGCACAGAAGGCGCCGTGATGTGCGTGGCGGTGCGCGAGACCGTACCGAGTACAGTACCGAGTACAAATGGTACAATGGTACAATGGTACGGCCAGGTCGGGTCGTGCTGCGTCGCACGCGCTGGCACCGATACACGCCCTGCTATGCCGTCGGTGATGCTGGACACTCGGCGCGGATGCGGGGGAAGGCGACGACGGACTGGAGTGAGTGCCATGGGATCGGTCATGGATGTGGTGTGCATGACCATGTTATCGAAGTGGGGCTCGACCCGTCTAATCATTGCGTCATGTGCGACGTGTGGTGCTGGACGGGGGATCAAAAAGATAAGGTCAGGGGCCATGCCGGAGATCGAATCCGGGACCTCTCGCACCCTAAGCGAGAATCATACCACTAGACCACATGGCCACGCAAAACCACCTCTCCAACCCACAATCCATCCCCATTAGCCAACCACATCCCATACACACACAAACACAACGTACACAACGCACTCGCACGCCCGCAAACACGCCCAGACACCCACAAACACGCCCAACACCCCTCAAAACACCTCGCACACACGATCGCGCAGCACATGCATACACCACACATACACACTTACACAGATACACACCGCATCACAACTCGCTCGACTTTACCCCACGCGCACACGCTTCACGAGTGCATATCACCTCCAATGGGGTCATGCCGAGTCGACCGACACGCCCAACAACCTCTGACGATGACAATGACGCACAACACGATACGACCAGTTGGTTCGCTTGACACGCTCCGACAAGGTGATCTAGACATCACTTGCACTCGATACGCCAACGCCCACCAACAACCCACTGCATTCAGCCGCCGCCGTTGTGGAATGTGGAATGTCCCTAAACCCACAGTGTAGTGACGCTAGTAGTGGGCCCTACACACCTACACATGGCGTGAGACGCCATGGATGGTGTTGTGTGATGGCGGGGCGGTCGGTCTTTGCCGTGCGTGTTTGCTGTCGGACCAGCACGGCAGGAGGCCAAGTGAAATGCACAGAAGGCGCCGATGTTGCGTGGCGTGCGCGATCGACCGAGTACCGAGTACCGAGTCAATGGTACAATGGTACAATGGTACGGCCAGGTCGGGTCGTGCTGCGTCGCACGCGCTGGCACCGATACACGCCCTGCTATGCCGTCGGTGATGCTGGACACTCGGCGCGGATGCGGGGGAAGGCGACGACGGACTGGAGTGAGTGCCATGGGATCGGTCATGGATGTGGTGTGCATGACCATGTTATCGAAGTGGGGCTCGACCCGTCTAATCATTGCGTCATGTGCGACGTGTGGTGCTGGACGGGGGATCAAAAAGATAAGGTCAGGGGCCATGCCGGAGATCGAATCCGGGACCTCTCGCACCCTAAGCGAGAATCATACCACTAGACCACATGGCCACGCAAAACCACCTCTCCAACCCACAATCCATCCCCATTAGCCAACCACATCCCATAACACACAAACACAACGTACACAACGCACTCGCACGCCCGCAAACACGCCCAGACACCCACAAACACGCCCAACACCCCTCAAAACACCTCGCACACACGATCGCGCAGCACATGCATACACCACACATACACACTTACACAGATACACACCGCATCACAACTCGCTCGACTTTACCCCACGCGCACACGCTTCACGAGTGCATATCACCTCCAATGGGGTCATGCCGAGTCGACCGACACGCCCAACAACCTCTGACGATGACAATGACGCACAACACGATACGACCAGTTGGTTCGCTTGACACGCTCCGACAAGGTGATCTAGACATCACTTGCACTCGATACGCCAACGCCCACCAACAACCCACTGCATTCAGCCGCCGCCGTTGTGGAATGTGGAATGTCCCTAAACCCACAGTGTAGTGACGCTAGTAGTGGGCCCTACACACCTACACATGGCGTGAGACGCCATGGATGGTGTTGTGTGATGGCGGGGCGGTCGGTCTTTGCCGTGCGTGTTTGCTGTCGGACCAGCACGGCAGGAGGCCAAGTGAAATGCACAGAAGGCGCCGATGTTGCGTGGCGTGCGCGATCGACCGAGTACCGAGTACCGAGTCAATGGTACAATGGTACAATGGTACGGCCAGGTCGGGTCGTGCTGCGTCGCACGCGCTGGCACCGATACACGCCCTGCTATGCCGTCGGTGATGCTGGACACTCGGCGCGGATGCGGGGGAAGGCGACGACGGACTGGAGTGAGTGCCATGGGATCGGTCATGGATGTGGTGTGCATGACCATGTTATCGAAGTGGGCTCGACCCGTCTAATCATTGCGTCATGTGCGACGTGTGGTGCTGGACGGGGATCAAAAAGATAAGGTCAGGGGCCATGCCGGAGATCGAATCCGGGACCTCTCGCACCCTAAGCGAGAATCATACCACTAGACCACATGGCCACGCAAAACCACTCTCCAACCCACAATCCATCCCCATTAGCCAACCACATCCCATACACACACAAACACAACGTACACAACGCACTCGCACGCCCGCAAACACGCCCAGACACCCACAAACACGCCCAACACCCCTCAAAACACCTCGCACACACGATCGCGCAGCACATGCATACACCACACATACACACTTACACAGATACACACCGCATCACAACTCGCTCGACTTTACCCCACGCGCACACGCTTCACGAGTGCATATCACCTCCAATGGGGTCATGCCGAGTCGACCGACACGCCCAACAACCTCTGACGATGACAATGACGCACAACACGATACGACCAGTTGGTTCGCTTGACACGCTCCGACAAGGTGATCTAGACATCACTTGCACTCGATACGCCAACGCCCACCAACAACCCACTGCATTCAGCCGCCGCCGTTGTGGAATGTGGAATGTCCCTAAACCCACAGTGTAGTGACGCTAGTAGTGGGCCCTACACACCTACACATGGCGTGAGACGCCATGGATGGTGTTGTGTGATGGCGGGGCGGTCGGTCTTTGCCGTGCGTGTTTGCTGTCGGACCAGCACGGCAGGAGGCCAAGTGAAATGCAAGAAGGCGCCGATGTTGCGTGGCGTGCGCGATCGACCGAGTACCGAGTACCGAGTCAATGGTACAATGGTACAATGGTACGGCCAGGTCGGGTCGTGCTGCGTCGCACGCGCTGGCACCGATACACGCCCTGCTATGCCGTCGGTGATGCTGGACACTCGGCGCGGATGCGGGGGAAGGCGACGACGGACTGGAGTGAGTGCCATGGGATCGGTCATGGATGTGGTGTGCATGACCATGTTATCGAAGTGGGGCTCGACCCGTCTAATCATTGCGTCATGTGCGACGTGTGGTGCTGGACGGGGGATCAAAAAGATAAGGTCAGGGGCCATGCCGGAGATCGAATCCGGGACCTCTCGCACCCTAAGCGAGAATC
>JAKVDI010000233.1:0-26314 GCA_022836835.1 Pythium insidiosum | reverse complement strand
CCTAAACCCTAAACCCTAAACCCTAAACCCTAAACCCTAAAACCCTAAACCCTAAACCCTAAACCCTAAACCCTAAACCCTAAACCCTAAACCCTAAACCCTAAACCCTAAACCCTAAACCCTAAACCCTAAACCCTAAACCCTAAACCCTAAACCCTAAACCCTAAACCCTAAAACCCTAAACCCTAAACCCTAAACCCTAAACCCTAAACCCTAAACCCTAAACCCTAAACCCTAAACCCTAAACCCTAAACCCTAAACCCTAAACCCTAAACCCTAAACCCTAAACCCTAAACCCTAAACCCTAAACCCTGGATGGCCCGCAACAACTCGGACGACGATGACTATGTCTCGTATACGCTTATTGCGAGTCACGGGATTGATGGTGCGCCTCCACATACCTCATGAACTTCGGAATCGGGTATGGCTTGGCGTGGGTGGGCTTGAAGTCCAGATCGTCAAGAGCAGTCCCGGGACTGATGCGCAGTTTACTTGGTGCTTGTGTCCCATGGATTGACTGTCTTCAACAATCATGGTGGTACAGTTTCGAACGCTTGATCTCTTCCTTTGCCTTCGTCTGCATGCTGCATTTGCAGTTCGCGCGAGCTACCAAGACGGAAGCGAAAGTCCGAGTAGACTGGAGGAACGTCGGCGTTGAGTCGAAGTTCCGTACGCCACAGGTTCTTCCAGTGGGGAGGTTGAGCAATCTCTAATCGGTGTAGTGGGATAGGTGGAGCTAACACCGTAGTGCCGATCAGGGATCCAACAAAAAAATATAGATATAATAATTGAGGCATTGTACTAATTGAGTTATTCATTATTTCAAATGGCCATCTTCCGTAAACTATGCTATTGTGCCTAAAAAATATATTTTGTTTCGCATACGCCTGCATGACATTATCTTTCAGAATTGGTTGGTTTGCCGAAGCTTGCTCCTCCACCACGGCGATGGATTGTTCCCAGGAGGCAGAAACAATCGCGAACACACCTGGCAATCCTGTCAGCACGCTTACTTATTCCTGGATTCACCATGACCTCGAAAAGCATCTGCAAGTTCTTCTTCTCCGACGTCGGCAACAACTAGTTTAAATGCAACGATTGCGGCACGACTCGCAAGCAAGCTACCAACACCGGGTACTCCAACCTGCTCGGTCACCTCGCCGCTCGCCACCCCGGCTATCAAGAGGTCTTTGCCAAGGCCCAAAGCAGCCCAGCCACGCTGGAGGCCCATGGGTTTGTCGACGAGCAACCCATGGGCGTGTACAAGTGGATGGAGTGGATCATCATGCGCAACCACCCGCTCAGTGAATTCGACGATCCCCTCACGAGGGCCATGACCAAGCTTCCGCCTATCTCATCGAAGGCACTCGCCGGCTACATGCGCCACGTCGCTGATCAAGTTGGAACTAAGATCGGCGCTGTGCTGGGCGACAAGTTCGGTATCATGTTTGACGGCTGGTCTCATGGAACGTAGCACTTCGTCGCAATGTATGGTCTCTTCGAAGCGAACGGGGCCCTTGAACAACCTCTTCTCGCCATATCCCCTGCTGAAGAAGGCCAAACCGCGTCTGCGCACATTGAGATGATGACGGCCGTGCTCGAAGTCTACGGGAAGACTCTGGATCAAGTTCTGTTTCTTGTCGGCGACAACTGCGCAACAAACCAAGCCATTGCGTCTCGTCTTGAAGTGCCACTTGTCGGATGCGCAAGTCATCGATACAACCTCGCAATGAATCGCTATCTAAGCGAGTATGAAGAGCTGATTGCCCAAGTCCAAGCTCTCTGCATCGCGTTGCGTTCACCAAACAACGCAGCCACGCTGGCGAAGCACACAGCGTTGAAGCCGATTAAAGCAAACGCTACGCGATGGTCATCAACGTATCATATGCTTCGTCGGTACGTCGAGATTCGTGACGCGATCAAGCTGGTTAGCGCTGTCGAGGACCTCCTTCCTCGTCCGAGTTCTCACCGCCAGATCGTCAACCTTGTCGACCACCTCGAGGCGCTTGACAGTGTGTGTGTGAAGCTCCAATCCGAGAACTGCACCCTTCATGACGTCCTCCTCCTATTCGACGCAGTCATCGCTAAACATCCGGCGCTCGCCGAGCAACTAAAGCCGGATGCTCGCATTATTAACGCGCCCGTGTTTGAGAACGCCATCGTCAAGCTGCAATCCAGCCGTCCACTCTCGCTAGCAGAGGAAGAAGCGCTTAGCGCATTTGTTCTTGATGAAGCGGAGCCACCCCAGAACGAAGAAAAGAGAGTTTTTGCAACGAGTGCACTGCGCCGCGCGAAGAAGCCTCGCGCACTGACGATGTCGACGTACATGGGCATTGTTCGTGTCATTCCGCCAACGAGTAACAGGGTTGAACGTCTGTTCTCTATGTGCAAGCTCGTACTGACGCCAACACGCTCGCGCCTCCTCCCAGCAAACTTTGAGATGATCATCTTCCTCCGTGCCAATCGCAACATGTGGAACTTCACGTCCCTGCTCGGCTTCACGCCTTGAGAGCCTCGCTTTACTGGTAGATAACTGGTAATAAACCGCATGAATCAAATAAAACATCCTCTCTTTGCAGAGTGATTGCACGACAAACACTCCTTCAATCAAAAGAATAGCAAACCCGGTGGCAGTGACCAGCCCTATCTTTTCCTAAAATTACACTAAACTACCCTATCTACCCTACCTACTACTACGCTACAGAGGGCTGGGAACGTGCACCCGGGCGGGGATCGAACTCATGCCAGTTGTGTGCGCGGGGTGAGTCATACCCACGGCACGATGTTGAACCCCTATCAATCTATTGCAATTATTGAAATAACTATTACTGCCACGACCGATACGGCGTGATTTATGATTGCTAGTAGTGTGGGCCAATACCATTTTGCACGGAATAATCCGATCCCTGGTGCCGATAGCTTTGTAGAGGTCGTGAGTCGTGAGCTTTGTAAGTGGTCGACCACTTATCATCCTCCCTCTATGGCTAGTAGCTAGTGGCCGAGGAAGCATCGGACCATAGTCGTAGGGGAGTAGGAAGGCGTCGGCTAGTGCAGCGGAGAGCTTCTCATACAACATAGAAGCGACTCGAACATGATGGCGGGGTCAGCAGTGAATAAAGCCCTCGGCAATCGCGCCTGGAACGCAGCTAGATTCCATCCCAACGATGAACTTAGGCAGTCGGCGATGCTGAGTAGACCAGTAGATGCTAGGATAGTGCTGTATGTTGAGCACAGATGCAGAGGCCGTTGTAGAGTACCCAGTCGTAGATAGCGGTTGTTCCAAAAGGGAACGTGGTAATCGACCGGGTTTTGTAGGCGTGCGAACTGTTCCCATGTTTGTAGTGCCGAAAACCATGTCGGAGAGATCCAACGCCACTTGTCCACTTTGGGTGATCTTAGGTACGAGACGGATCTGATGGTTAACCCTTTCGTTGCAACTGTTTTGTCTTGATTCCAGTATACTGCAATTCCATAGTTTAGGGCTTATATGACGATAAAGTGGTCATATAAGGCCATTTTCTGATCGTCCTTTCTGCTTTTTTGGTGCGAATTTTTCGGGGGTATTAGTATAATGACCGAATCATGGTCAGTTTTGGCCATTTTCGAACATCCTTTTTTGTATAAGGTTCCATACTCTGATAAAAAGTATAAAGGGAATGGGGATCGTATGTTTTGATAAAAGCCTCTATGAATTGAAATTTTTATCTTATGGAGGTTTGTATTCATTTTCGGTAGACAAAATGCCCAGTCTCGCAACCAAAAGGCACCATATGGCGCTCATACATAAGAGTGAAATGACGATAAAGTGGTCATTATACTACCTCTCGGTAACGGAAGGGTTAACCCTTTCGTTGCCACTGTTTTGTCTTGATTCTACTATACAGCAATTTCCATAATTAAGGGCTTAAATGACGATAAAGTGGTCATTTAAGGCCGTTTTCCGATCGTCCTTTCTGCTTTTTTGCCTCGGATTTTTTTAGGATTTTTGGATAATGACCGGATTGTGGTCATTTTAGGCCGTTTCCGAACATACTTTTTTGTATGGGTTTTCACTGGTGAATAGGAGTATAAAGGGAATGGGGCCTGTGTTTATTGATAAAAGCCTCTATAAACGGAATTTCTTTATCTTATAGAGGTTTGTATACGTTTTCAGTAGACAAATTACCCAAACCCGTGACCTAAACACCCCATATGGCGCCCATACATAAGCGTAAAATGACGATAAAGTGGTCATTATACTACCTCTCGGCAACGAAAGGGTTAACCTACTCGGATAAATTACGTTACTGAGGAATCTGAGGAGTCTGTGGTGAAGTGATTGGGAGAAAACCCAGTCACCCAAAGCGCTCTCCTTTCTCAACCTCGACAACACCCACACCAGAAGACAGGCCGACCAGCTGTCAAGCCCCTGAGCCCCGACAGCGCCTGGCGCAAGGCCTTTATTGGCTTTAGCCCAAGTGTGGATGTGACTCGCCCCGAAGATCGTGACTTTAAGTCTGCTGAGGAGGTTTTTCTAAACCCTGAAGCGACTCCGGAAATGCGTCGTGCGGCTGCTCTGCGTGGCGTTCCAACCCCTGTTGATGACGCTTTGCGTTTCAATATGTGGATTCCGGCCAGTGTTCTGACGGCGACGTTTAAGGACACTGAGATCATGACCTCGTTGGGTAAGTCCGACCAACCGGGTTGTGTGGAAAAACAACTGTGCTTCTGGGGTGATTCGTGACTTCAAGTGCGTCCGCAGCGCAGGTATCTCCTTTGTGTGTACCTCCAGTGTGGTCTGCAACTCGTTGGGTGGTTTGCAACTCAACATTTGTGGGAAAAAGTTCAAGATTCAACCGTATTCGCGCTACTTGCACTGGTACTACGTTGACCTAGCGAGACTCCCTGATAACACCAGCGATGGTGAAATCTACGATTGGTTTGCCTCTCATGGCGCTCCCCCGGTGTATATTACGCCTTCGAACGTTGTGAATGCTGTCCGATCGCGTTCCCGTCGAGTTTAAAATTACTAAGAAACCTGCATTTTCTAGCGCGCTACAGCGTAAAGTCCGCGAGGACGCTACTGCTGTTGAAGATTCCGAGCCCAAGGACACTGAGAAACCGCGACTCAGCGTCTGCCGACGACGTACGACAGGATTCTGTGGAAGAAGACGACATTTCGATGTCGGATTCTGACTATGAACCGTCAATGCGACGTTCGAGCATCGCCTCAGCCTCTGATGTGTTTTCAGAAGCGGAAAATACTGGGGAAACGATCGCAGTTCATTCCCAAGCCCTCTGGTCTGGTCCTCCAAGTGAGGCTCCCGTGTTTTCCCGTCCGTTCGATCAGGAGAAGAATTCCTTCTTCAAACGAATTAAGGGTCAACGCGCGACGCTTTTCCCGGACTCGGTGCACTTTTCGAAGGACACCAAGTACGATGAACAAGTGTTCCCACCCAGCCAGAAAGATTACCCGGTTGTTGCATCTATCAACTCGTTTGAATGGATTGCACACGGGCATGACAATGAGCTGTTGAGTCCCGACGTCGACATTGTGTTGGCAAGTGACGACTCCAGCTCGCCAGTGGTTTCTACCACAAAGAGACGCGGCTGCTCCTACAGCATGCTCGCAAATCCTTTGACGTCAATGAGATGTCTCTGGAAGCTCTGAGTGAATTTTTGGAGCAATAAATCAAGGAATTCGACTCGAATTCCGACGTGGAACTTATGGTTTCACAGCTCCAAGCGCAACCTTGTTTCCTCCGACCGATTTATTTAGTCGCGAGTCCCGCGCTACAAGGTCGTAGAATGCAGAGTGCCTTCCCACGCGCTTTTCCGAGTGATCGCCGCTTTGGAACGCGACGATTTGGACGAATTTTCGCCCTTCTCAACGCAACTACAAGTGGTTTTCCAAGGCGAAAATCAAGATGACCCAATGACGCTACTCTCGGAGCTAATTCCCGACTCCGAGACACTATCTCAACACTTCCGTTTGGCAGAAGATGACTTGGGTCTTCAGATTCTCGCACCTAGAATTTATTTCGACCCATACAAGGACACGACGCTTACCAGATGCGAAGCCTATCGTCTCAAGAAAACCCGCTGGTTTCTCTGGGATCATTCGACTATTCTACGTTTGTTGGAGTCTCCACTTGGTGAATCGCTTCACAAGTGCCGACTCCCATCGCAATTCGCTTCAGCTCTTACCGATTTGCGCGCTCACCTCTCCTTCGACGTATTCCCTTCGGGGTTATAGCCTAAATGTGAACGGTGCGAATCGTTTCACTCAAGGCACGTTGAATTACTTTTCCAACGATTTTCATCTCGTTGGAATTCAAGAAACCAAGTTTACTACACCCGACAGACTCAAACGAGTCAAGGTTCTTTGGCACAGAGCGTCTGTCTTCAATTCAAGTATGTGGTCACACGATAACCTCGCGGTTTTCGATGGTCATGAAGGTGTTGGACTGCTGATCTCCCCTGCATGTCCTATACAAGATTTAAAAGATGTCACTCAACGCGTGACATCAAATAAGCAAGTCTTGCGACGATATCTCCTTGCTAAAGGACTGCGGTTTAGGGTGAAAGGCTTTCGTTCACGTGGTTTACGCTCCAGTGGATTCCCACAACGCATCCAATTTTTTTTATCTCCGTTGGTGCGTGTCGATAATGTGTGTGGTGTTGGTGACAGGTTGCGCCGTGTATGCGGATCGTGTTGGTGTACTTTCCTGTGGTCGGAAGGGTCGTGGCGGCTGTTTGTGACTGTCTCCGAGGACTTACGACGGTTTTCTACCTTTTGCTACCTTTTGCTACCTTTTGCTACCTTTTTCTACCTTTTGCTACCTTTTGCTACCTTTTGCTACCTTTTGCTACCATTTGCGACTGCATCTGACGCATGCGTTGGTGCGTGTCGATGCGGTGTGTGGTGTTGGTGGCAGGTTGCGCCGTGTATGCGGATCGTGTTGGTGTACTTTCCTGTGGTCGGAAGGGTCGTGGCGGCTGTTTGTGACTGTCTCCGAGGTCTTACGACGGTTTGCTACCTTTTGCTACCTTTCGCTACCTTTTGCTACCTTTTGCTACCTTTTGCTACCTTTTGCTACCATTTGCGACTGCATCTGACGCATGCGTTGGTGCGTGTCGATGCGGTGTGTGGTGTTGGTGGCAGGTTGCGACGTGTCTGCCGAGCGTGTTGGTGTGCTTTCCTGTGGTCGGAAGGGTCGTGGCGGCTGTTTGTGACTGTCTCCGAGGACTTACGATGGTTTGCTACCTTTTGCTACCTTTTGCTACCTTTTGCTACCTTTTGCAACTTTTTGCTACCTTTTGCTACCTTTTGCTACCTTTTGCAACTTTTTGCTACCTTTTGCTACCTTTTGCTACCATTTGCGACTGCATCTGACGCATGCGTTGCTGCGTGTGGATGATGTGTGTGGTGTTGGTGACAGGTTGCGCCGTGTATGCGGATCGTGTTGGTGTACTTTCCTGTGGTCGGAAGGGTCGTGGCGGCTGTTTGTGACTGTCTCCGAGGTCTTACGACGGTTTTCTACCTTTTGCTACCTTTCGCTACCTTTTGCTACCTTTTGCTACCTTTTGCTACCTTTTGCTACCATTTGCGACTGCATCTGATGCATGCGTTGGTGCGTGTCGATGCGGTGTGTGGTGTTGGTGGCAGGTTGCGACGTGTCTGCCGAGCGTGTTGGTGTGCTTTCCTGTGGTCGGAAGGGTCGTGGCGGCTGTTTGTGACTGTCTCCGAGGACTTACGATGGTTTGCTACCTTTTGCTACCTTTTGCTACCTTTTGCTACCTTTTGCAACTTTTTGCTACCTTTTGCTACCTTTTGCTACCATTTGCGACTGCATCTGATGCATGCGTTGGTGCATGTCGATGCGGTGTGTGGTGTTGGTGGCAGGTTGCGACGTGTCTGCCGAGCGTGTTGGTGTGCTTTCCTGTGGTCGGAAGGGTCGTGGCGGCTGTTTGTGACTGTCTCCAAGGACTTACGATGGTTTTCTACCTTTTGCTACCTTTTGCTACCTTTTGCTACCTTTCGCTACCTTTTGCTACCTTTTGCTACCTTTTGCTACCATTTGCTACCTTTTGCTACCTTTTGCTACCTTTTGCTACCTTTTGCGACTGCATCTGACGCATGCGTTGGTGCGTGTCGATGCGGTGTGTGGTGTTGGTGGCAGGTTGCGACGTGTCTGCCGAGCGTGTTGGTGTGCTTTCCTGTGGTCGGAAGGGTCGTGGCGGCTGTTTGTGACTGTCTCCGAGGACTTACGATGGTTTGCTACCTTTTGCTACCTTTTGCTACCTTTTGCTACCTTTTGCAACTTTTTGCTACCTTTTGCTACCTTTTGCTACCTTTTGCAACTTTTTGCTACCTTTTGCTACCTTTTGCTACCATTTGCGACTGCATCTGACGCATGCGTTGCTGCGTGTGGATGATGTGTGTGGTGTTGGTGACAGGTTGCGCCGTGTATGCGGATCGTGTTGGTGTACTTTCCTGTGGTCGGAAGGGTCGTGGCGGCTGTTTGTGACTGTCTCCGAGGTCTTACGACGGTTTTCTACCTTTTGCTACCTTTCGCTACCTTTTGCTACCTTTTGCTACCTTTTGCTACCTTTTGCTACCATTTGCGACTGCATCTGATGCATGCGTTGGTGCGTGTCGATGCGGTGTGTGGTGTTGGTGGCAGGTTGCGACGTGTCTGCCGAGCGTGTTGGTGTGCTTTCCTGTGGTCGGAAGGGTCGTGGCGGCTGTTTGTGACTGTCTCCGAGGACTTACGATGGTTTGCTACCTTTTGCTACCTTTTGCTACCTTTTGCTACCTTTTGCAACTTTTTGCTACCTTTTGCTACCTTTTGCTACCATTTGCGACTGCATCTGATGCATGCGTTGGTGCATGTCGATGCGGTGTGTGGTGTTGGTGGCAGGTTGCGACGTGTCTGCCGAGCGTGTTGGTGTGCTTTCCTGTGGTCGGAAGGGTCGTGGCGGCTGTTTGTGACTGTCTCCAAGGACTTACGATGGTTTTCTACCTTTTGCTACCTTTTGCTACCTTTTGCTACCTTTCGCTACCTTTTGCTACCTTTTGCTACCTTTTGCTACCTTTTGCTACCTTTTGCTACCTTTTGCTACCTTTTGCTACCATTTGCGACTGCATCTGATGCATTTGTTGGTGCGTGTCGATGCGGTGTGTGGTGTTGGTGGCAGGTTGCGACGTGTCTGCCGAGCGTGTTGGTGTGCTTTCCTGTGGTCGGAAGGGTCGTGGCGGCTGTTTGTGACTGTCTCCGAGGACTTACGATGGTTTTCTACCTTTTGCTACCTTTCGCTACCTTTTGCTACCTTTTGCTACCTTTTGCTACCTTTTGCTACCATTTGCGACTGCATCTGACGCATGCGTTGGTGCGTGTCGATGCGGTGTGTGGTGTTGGTGGCAGGTTGCGACGTGTCTGCCGAGCGTGTTGGTGTGCTTTCCTGTGGTCGGAAGGGTCGTGGCGGCTGTTTGTGACTGTCTCCAAGGACTTACGATGGTTTTCTACCTTTTGCTACCTTTTGCTACCTTTTGCTACCTTTTGCTACCTTTTGCTACCTTTTGCTACCTTTTGCTACCTTTTGCTACCTTTTGCTACCTTTTGCTACCTTTTGCTACCTTTTGCTACCTTTTGCTACCATTTGAGACTGCATCTGATGCATTTGTTGGTGCGTGTCGATGCGGTGTGTGGTGTTGGTGGCAGGTTGCGACGTGTCTGCCGAGCGTGTTGGTGTGCTTTCCTGTGGTCGGAAGGGTCGTGGCGGCTGTTTGTGACTGTCTCCGAGGACTTACGATGGTTTTCTACCTTTTGCTACCTTTCGCTACCTTTTGCTACCTTTTGCTACCTTTTGCTACCTTTTGCTACCATTTGCGACTGCATCTGACGCATGCGTTGGTGCGTGTCGATGCGGTGTGTGGTGTTGGTGGCAGGTTGCGACGTGTATGCCGATCGTGTTGGTGTACTTTCCTGTGGTCGGAAGGTTGTGGCGGCTGTTTGTGACTGTCTCCGAGGTCTTACGACGGTTTTCTACCTTTTGCTACCTTTCGCTACCTTTTGCTACCTTTTGCTACCTTTTGCTACCTTTTGCTACCATTTGCGACTGCATCTGACGCATGCGTTGGTGCGTGTCGATGCGGTGTGTGGTGTTGGTGGCAGGTTGCGACGTGTATGCCGATCGTGTAGGTGTACTTTCCTGTGGTCGGAAGGTTGTGGCGGCTGTTTGTGACTGTCTCCGACGTCTTACGACGGTTTTCTACCTTTTGCTACCTTTCGCTACCTTTTGCTACCTTTTGCTACCTTTTGCTACCTTTTGCTACCTTTTGCGACTGCATCTGACGCATGCGTTGCTGCGTGTCGATGCGGTGTGTGGTGTTGGTGGCAGGTTGCGACGTGTATGCCGATCGTGTAGGTGTACTTTCCTGTGGTCGGAAGGTTGTGGCGGCTGTTTGTGACTGTCTCCGAGGACTTACGATGGTTTGCTACCTTTTGCTACCTTTCGCTACCTTTTGCTACCTTTTGCTACCTTTTGCTACTTTTTGCTACCTTTTGCGACTGCATCTGACGCATGCGTTGCTGCGTGTGGATGATGTGTGTGGTGTTGGTGGCAGGTTGCGACGTGTATGCCGAGCGTGTTGGTGTACTTTCCTGTGGTCGGAAGGGTTGTGACGGCTGTTTCTGACCGGCTCCGACATCTTACGACGGTTTGCTACCTTTTGCTACCTTTTGCTACCTTTTGCTACCTTTTGCTACCTTTTGCTACCTTTTGCTACCTTTTGCTACCTTTTGCTACCTTTTGCTACCTTTTGCTACCATTTGCGACTGCATCTGACGCATTTGTTGGTGCGTGTCGATGCGGTGTGTGGTGTTGGTGGCAGGTTGCGACGTGTCTGCCGAGCGTGTTGGTGTGCTTTCCTGTGGTCGGAAGGGTCGTGGCGGCTGTTTGTGACTGTCTCCGAGGACTTACGATGGTTTTCTACCTTTTGCTACCTTTCGCTACCTTTTGCTACCTTTTGCTACCTTTTGCTACCTTTTGCTACCATTTGCGACTGCATCTGACGCATGCGTTGGTGCGTGTCGATGCGGTGTGTGGTGTTGGTGGCAGGTTGCGACGTGTATGAAGATCGTGTAGGTGTACTTTCCTGTGGTCGGAAGGTTGTGGCGGCTGTTTGTGACTGTCTCCGAGGTCTTACGACGGTTTTCTACCTTTTGCTACCTTTCGCTACCTTTTGCTACCTTTTGCTACCATTTGCGACTGCATCTGATGCATGCGTTGGTGCGTGTGGATGATGTGTGTGGTGTTGGTGGCAGGTTGCGACGTGTCTGCCGAGCGTGTTGGTGTACTTTCCTGTGGTCGGAAGGGTTGTGACGGCTGTTTCTGACCGGCTCCGACAACTTACGACGGTTTGCTACCTTTTGCTACCTTTTGCTACCTTTTGCTACCTTTTGCTACCTTTTGCTACCATTTGCGACTGCATCTGACGCATGCGTTGGTGCGTGTCGATGCGGTGTGTGGTGTTGGTGGCAGGTTGCGACGTGTATGCCGATCGTGTAGGTGTACTTTCCTGTGGTCGGAAGGTTGTGGCGGCTGTTTGTGACTGTCTCCGAGGTCTTACGACGGTTTTCTACCTTTTGCTACCTTTCGCTACCTTTTGCTACCTTTTGCTACCTTTTGCTACCTTTTGCTACCATTTGCGACTGCATCTGACGCATGCGTTGGTGCGTGTCGATGCGGTGTGTGGTGTTGGTGGCAGGTTGCGACGTGTATGCCGATCGTGTAGGTGTACTTTCCTGTGGTCGGAAGGTTGTGGCGGCTGTTTGTGACTGTCTCCGACGTCTTACGACGGTTTGCTACCTTTTGCTACCTTTCGCTACCTTTTGCTACCTTTTGCTACCTTTTGCTACCTTTTGCTACCTTTTGCGACTGCATCTGACGCATGCGTTGCTGCGTGTGGATGATGTGTGTGGTGTTGGTGGCAGGTTGCGACGTGTATGCCGAGCGTGTTGGTGTACTTTCCTGTGGTCGGAAGGGTTGTGACGGCTGTTTCTGACCGGCTCCGACATCTTACGACGGTTTGCTACCTTTTGCTACCTTTTGCTACCTTTTGCTACCTTTTGCTACCTTTTGCTACCTTTTGCTACCTTTTGCTACCTTTTGCTACCTTTTGCTACCTTTTGCTACCTTTTGCTACCTTTTGCTACCTTTTGCTACCTTTTGCTACCATTTGCGACTGCATCTGACGCATGCGTTGGTGCGTGTCGATGCGGTGTGTGGTGTTGGTGGCAGGTTGCGACGTGTATGCCGATCGTGTAGGTGTACTTTCCTGTGGTCGGAAGGTTGTGGCGGCTGTTTGTGACTGTCTCCGAGGTCTTACGACGGTTTTCTACCTTTTGCTACCTTTCGCTACCTTTTGCTACCTTTTGCTACCTTTTGCTACCTTTTGCTACCATTTGCGACTGCATCTGACGCATGCGTTGGTGCGTGTCGATGCGGTGTGTGGTGTTGGTGGCAGGTTGCGACGTGTATGCCGATCGTGTAGGTGTACTTTCCTGTGGTCGGAAGGTTGTGGCGGCTGTTTGTGACTGTCTCCGACGTCTTACGACGGTTTTCTACCTTTTGCTACCTTTCGCTACCTTTTGCTACCTTTTGCTACCTTTTGCTACTTTTTGCTACCTTTTGCGACTGCATCTGACGCATGCGTTGCTGCGTGTGGATGATGTGTGTGGTGTTGGTGGCAGGTTGCGACGTGTATGCCGAGCGTGTTGGTGTACTTTCCTGTGGTCGGAAGGGTTGTGACGGCTGTTTCTGACCGGCTCCGACATCTTACGACGGTTTGCTACCTTTTGCTACCTTTTGCTACCTTTTGCTACCTTTTGCTACCTTTCGCTACCTTTTGCTACCATTTGCTACCTTTTGCTACCTTTTGCTACCTTTTGCTACCTTTTGCTACCTTTTGCTACCTTTTGCTACCTTTTGCTACCTTTTGCTACCTTTTGCTACCATTTGCGACTGCATCTGACGCATGCGTTGGTGCGTGTCGATGCGGTGTGTGGTGTTGGTGAGAGGTTGCGACGTGTATGCGGAGCGTGTTGGTGTACTTTCCTGTGGTCGGAAGGGTCGTGGCGGCTGTTTGTGACTGTCTCCGAGGACTTACGACGGTTTGCTACCTTTTGCTTCCTTTTGCTACCATTTGCGACTGCATCTGACGCATGCGTTGGTGCGTGTCGATGCGGTGTGTGGTGTTGGTGGCAGGTTGCGACGTGTCTGCCGAGCGTGTTGGTGTGCTTTCCTGTGGTCGGAAGGGTCGTGGCGGCTGTTTGTGACTGTCTCCGAGGACTTACGATGGTTTGCTACCTTTTGCTACCTTTTGCTACCTTTTGCTACCTTTTGCTACCTTTTGCTACCTTTTGCTACCATTTGCGACTGCATCTGACGCATGCGTTGGTGCGTGTCGATGCGGTGTGTGGTGTTGGTGACAGGTTGCGACGCGTCTTCCGAGCGTGTTGGTGTGCTTTCCTGTGGTCGGAAGGGTCGTGGCGGCTGTTTGTGACTGTCTCCGAGGACTTACGATGGTTTGCTACCTTTTGCTACCTTTTGCTACCTTTTGCTACCTTTTGCTACCTTTTGCTACCTTTTGCTACCTTTTGCTACCTTTTGCTACCTTTTGCTACCATTTGCGACTGCATCTGACGCATGCGTTGGTGCGTGTCGATGCGGTGTGTGGTGTTGGTGACAGGTTGCGACGCGTCTTCCGAGCGTGTTGGTGTGCTTTCCTGTGGTCGGAAGGGTCGTGGCGGCTGTTTGTGACTGTCTCCGAGGACTTACGATGGTTTGCTACCTTTTGCTACCTTTTGCTACCTTTTGCTACCTTTTGCTACTTTTGCTACCTTTTGCTACCTTTTGCTACCTTTTTCTACCTTTTGCTACCTTTTGCTACCTTTTGCTACCTTTTGCTACCATTTGCGACTGCATCTGACGCATGCGTTGGTGCGTGTCGATGCGGTGTGTGGTGTTGGTGACAGGTTGCGACGCGTCTTCCGAGCGTGTTGGTGTACTTTCCTGTGGTCGGAAGGGTCGTGGCGGCTGTTTGTGACTGTCTCCGAGGACTTACGACGGTTTGCTACCTTTTGCTACCTTTTGCTACCATTTGCGACTGCATCTGACGCATGCGTTGGTGCGTGTCGATGCGGTGTGTGGTGTTGGTGGCAGGTTGCGACGTGTCTGCCGAGCGTGTTGGTGTGCTTTCCTGTGGTCGGAAGGGTCGTGGCGACGGTTTGTGACTGTCTCCGAGGACTTACGATGGTTTTCTACCTTTTGCTACCTTTCGCTACCTTTTGCTACCTTTTGCTACCTTTTGCTACCTTTTGCTACCATTTGCGACTGCATCTGACGCATGCGTTGGTGCGTGTCGATGCGGTGTGTGGTGTTGGTGACAGGTTGCGACGCGTCTTCCGAGCGTGTTGGTGTGCTTTCCTGTGGTCGGAAGGGTCGTGGCGGCTGTTTGTGACTGTCTCCGAGGACTTACGATGGTTTGCTACCTTTTGCTACCTTTTGCTACCTTTTGCTACCTTTTGCTACCGTTTGCGACTGCATCTGACGCATGCGTTGGTGCGTGTCGATGCGGTGTGTGGTGTTGGTGACAGGTTGCGACGCGTCTTCCGAGCGTGTTGGTGTGCTTTCCTGTGGTCGGAAGGGTCGTGGCGGCTGTTGTGACTGTCTCCGAGGACTTACGATGGTTTGCTACCTTTTGCTACCTTTTGCTACCTTTTGCTACCTTTTGCTACCTTTTGCTACCTTTTGCTACCTTTTGCTACCTTTTGCTACCTTTTGCTACCATTTGCGACTGCATCTGACGCATGCGTTGGTGCGTGTCGATGCGGTGTGTGGTGTTGGTGACAGGTTGCGACGCGTCTCCGAGCGTGTTGGTGTGCTTTCCTGTGGTCGGAAGGGTCGTGGCGGCTGTTTGTGACTGTCTCCGAGGACTTACGATGGTTTGCTACCTTTGCTACCTTTGCTACCTTTTGCTACCTTTTGCTACCTTTTGCTACCTTTTGCTACCTTTGCTACTTTTCTACCTTTTGCTACCTTTGCTACCTTTCTACCTTTTTGCTACCATTTGCGACTGCATCTGACGCATGCGTTGGTGCGTGTCGATGCGGTGTGTGGTGTTGGTGACAGGTTGCGACGTGTATGCGGAGCGTGTTGGTGTACTTTCCTGTGGTCGGAAGGGTCGTGGCGGCTGTTTGTGACTGTCTCCCGAGGACTTACGACGGTTTGCTACCTTTTGCTACCTTTTGCTACCATTTGCGACTGCATCTGACGCATGCGTTGGTGCGTGTCGATGCGGTGGTGGTGTTGGTGGCAGGTTGCGACGTGTCTGCCGAGCGTGTTGGTGTGCTTTCCTGTGGTCGGAAGGGTCGTGGCGACGGTTTGTGACTGTCTCGAGGACTTACGATGTTTGCTACCTTTGCTACCTTTCGCTACCTTTTGCTACCTTTGCTACCTTTTGCTACCTTTTGCTACCTTTGCTACCATTTGCGACTGCATCTGACGCATGCGTTGGTGCGTGTCGATGCGGTGTGTGGTGTTGGTGACAGGTTGCGACGCGTCTGCCGAGCGTGTTGGTGTAGCTTTCCTGTGGTCGGAAGGTCGTGGCGGCTGTTTGTGACTGTCTCCGAGGACTTACGATGGTTTTCTACCTTTTGCTACCTTTCGCTACCTTTTGCTACCTTTTGCTACCTTTTGCTACCTTTTGCTACCATTTGCGACTGCAACTGACGCATGCGTTGGTGCGTTGTCGATGCGGTGTGTGGTGTTGGTGACAGGTTGCGACGCGTCTTCCGAGCGGTTGTGTGCTTTCCTGTGGTCGGAAGGTCGTGGCGGCTGTTTGTGACTGTCTCCGAGGACTTACGATGGTTTGCTACCTTTTGCTACCTTTTGCTACCTTTTGCACCTTTTGCTACCTTTTGCTACCTTTTGCTACCTTTTGCTACCATTTGCGACTGCATCTGACGCATGCGTTGGTGCGTGTCGATGCGGTGTGTGGTGTTGGTGACAGGTTGCGACGCGTCTTCCGAGCGTGTTGGTGTGCTTTCCTGTGGTCGGAAGGGTCGTGGCGGCTGTTTGTGACTGTCTCCGAGGACTTACGATGGTTTGCTACCTTTTGCTACCTTTTGCTACCTTTTGCTACCTTTTGCTACCTTTTGCTACCTTTTGCTACCTTTTGCTACCTTTTTCTACCTTTTTCTACCTTTTGCTACCTTTTGCTACCTTTTGCTACCATTTGCGACTGCATCTGACGCATGCGTTGGTGCGTGTCGATGCGGTGTGTGGTGTTGGTGACAGGTTGCGACGTGTATGCGGAGCGTGTTGGTGTACTTTCCTGTGGTCGGAAGGGTCGTGGCGGCTGTTTGTGACTGTCTCCGAGGACTTACGACGGTTTGCTACCTTTTGCTTCCTTTTGCTACCATTTGCGACTGCATCTGACGCATGCGTTGGTGCGTGTCGATGCGGTGTGTGGTGTTGGTGACAGGTTGCGACGTGTATGCGGAGCGTGTTGGTGTACTTTCCTGTGGTCGGAAGGGTCGTGGCGACGGTTTGTGACTGTCTCCGAGGACTTACGATGGTTTGCTACCTTTTGCTACCTTTTGCTACCATTTGCGACTGCATCTGACGCATGCGTTGGTGCGTGTCGATGCGGTGTGTGGTGTTGGTGGCAGGTTGCGACGTGTATGCCGAGCGTGTTGGTGTACTTTCCTGTGGTCGGAAGGGTTGTGACGGCTGTTTCTGACCGGCTCCGACATCTTACGACGGTTTGCTACCTTTTGCTACCTTTTGCTACCTTTTGCTACCTTTTGCTACCATTTGCGACTGCATCTGACGCATGCGTTGGTGCGTGTCGATGCGGTGTGTGGTGTTGGTGACAGGTTGCGACGCGTCTTCCGAGCGTGTTGGTGTGCTTTCCTGTGGTCGGAAGGGTCGTGGCGGCTGTTTGTGACTGTCTCCGAGGACTTACGATGGTTTGCTACCTTTTGCTACCTTTTGCTACCTTTTGCTACCTTTTGCTACCTTTTGCTACCTTTTGCTACCTTTTGCTACCTTTTGCTACCTTTTGCTACCATTTGCGACTGCATCTGACGCATGCGTTGGTGCGTGTCGATGCGGTGTGTGGTGTTGGTGACAGGTTGCGACGCGTCTTCCGAGCGTGTTGGTGTGCTTTCCTGTGGTCGGAAGGGTCGTGGCGGCTGTTTGTGACTGTCTCCGAGGACTTACGATGGTTTGCTACCTTTTGCTACCTTTTGCTACCTTTTGCTACCTTTTGCTACCTTTTGCTACCTTTTGCTACCTTTTGCTACCTTTTTCTACCTTTTGCTACCTTTTGCTACCTTTTGCTACCTTTTGCTACCATTTGCGACTGCATCTGACGCATGCGTTGGTGCGTGTCGATGCGGTGTGTGGTGTTGGTGACAGGTTGCGACGTGTATGCGGAGCGTGTTGGTGTACTTTCCTGTGGTCGGAAGGGTCGTGGCGGCTGTTTGTGACTGTCTCCGAGGACTTACGACGGTTTGCTACCTTTTGCTACCTTTTGCTACCATTTGCGACTGCATCTGACGCATGCGTTGGTGCGTGTCGATGCGGTGTGTGGTGTTGGTGGCAGGTTGCGACGTGTCTGCCGAGCGTGTTGGTGTGCTTTCCTGTGGTCGGAAGGGTCGTGGCGACGGTTTGTGACTGTCTCCGAGGACTTACGATGGTTTGCTACCTTTTGCTACCTTTCGCTACCTTTTGCTACCTTTTGCTACCTTTTGCTACCATTTGCGACTGCATCTGACGCATGCGTTGGTGCGTGTCGATGCGGTGTGTGGTGTTGGTGACAGGTTGCGACGCGTCTTCCGAGCGTGTTGGTGTGCTTTCCTGTGGTCGGAAGGGTCGTGGCGGCTGTTTGTGACTGTCTCCGAGGACTTACGATGGTTTGCTACCTTTTGCTACCTTTTGCTACCTTTTGCTACCTTTTGCTACCTTTTGCTACCTTTTGCTACCTTTTGCTACCATTTGCGACTGCATCTGACGCATGCGTTGGTGCGTGTCGATGCGGTGTGTGGTGTTGGTGACAGGTTGCGACGCGTCTTCCGAGCGTGTTGGTGTGCTTTCCTGTGGTCGGAAGGGTCGTGGCGGCTGTTTGTGACTGTCTCCGAGGACTTACGATGGTTTGCTACCTTTTGCTACCTTTTGCTACCTTTTGCTACCTTTTGCTACCTTTTGCTACCTTTTGCTACCTTTTGCTACCTTTTTCTACCTTTTGCTACCTTTTGCTACCTTTTGCTACCTTTTGCTACCATTTGCGACTGCATCTGACGCATGCGTTGGTGCGTGTCGATGCGGTGTGTGGTGTTGGTGACAGGTTGCGACGTGTATGCGGAGCGTGTTGGTGTACTTTCCTGTGGTCGGAAGGGTCGTGGCGGCTGTTTGTGACTGTCTCCGAGGACTTACGACGGTTTGCTACCTTTTGCTTCCTTTTGCTACCATTTGTGACTGCATCTGACGCATGCGTTGGTGCGTGTCGATGCGGTGTGTGGTGTTGGTGACAGGTTGCGACGCGTCTTCCGAGCGTGTTGGTGTGCTTTCCTGTGGTCGGAAGGGTCGTGGCGGCTGTTTGTGACTGTCTCCGAGGACTTACGATGGTTTGCTACCTTTTGCTACCTTTTGCTACCTTTTGCTACCTTTTGCTACCTTTTGCTACCTTTTGCTACCTTTTGCTACCTTTTGCTACCTTTTGCTACCATTTGCGACTGCATCTGACGCATGCGTTGGTGCGTGTCGATGCGGTGTGTGGTGTTGGTGACAGGTTGCGACGCGTCTTCCGAGCGTGTTGGTGTGCTTTCCTGTGGTCGGAAGGGTCGTGGCGGCTGTTTGTGACTGTCTCCGAGGACTTACGATGGTTTGCTACCTTTGCTATTTTGCTACCTTTTGCTACCTTTTGCTACCTTTTGCTACCTTTTTGCTACCTTTTGCTACCTTTTTTACCTTTTGCTACCTTTTGCTACCTTTTCTACCTTTTGCTACCATTTGCGACTGCATCTGACGCATGCGTTGGTGCGTGTCGATGCGGTGTGTGGTGTTGGTGACAGGTTGCGACGTGTATTCCGAGCGTGTTGGTGTACTTTCCTGTGGTCGGAAGGGTTGTGACGGCTGTTTCTGACCGGCTCCGACATCTTACGACGGTTTGCTACCTTTTGCTACCTTTTGCTACCTTTTGCTACCTTTTGCTACCATTTGCGACTGCATCTGACGCATGCGTTGGTGCGTGTCGATGCGGTGTGTGGTGTTGGTGACAGGGTTGCGACGCGTTTCCGAGCGTGTTGGTGTACTTTCCTGTGGTCGGAAGGGTCGTGGCGGCTGTTTTGACTGTCTCCGAGGACTTACGATGGTTTGCTACCTTTTGCTACTTTTGCTACCTTTTGCTACCTTTTGCTACCTTTTGCTACCTTTTGCTACCATTTGCGACTGCATCTGTGCATGCGTTGGTGCGTGTCGATGCGGTGTGTGGTGTTGGTGACAGGTTGCGACGTGTTGCGGAGCGTGTTGGTGTACTTTCCTGTGGTCGGAAGGTGTGTGCGGCTGTTTGTGACTGTCTCCGAGGACTTACGATGGTTTTCTACCTTTTGCTACCTTTTGCTACCTTTTGCTACCTTTTGCTACCTTTTGCTACCTTTTGCTACCTTTTGCTACCATTTGCGACTGCATCTGATGCATGCGTTGGTGCGTGTCGATGCGGTGTGTGGTGTTGGTGACAGGTTGCGACGCGTCTTCCGAGCGTGTTGGTGTACTTTCCTGTGGTCGGAAGGGTCGTGGCGGCTGTTTGTGACTGTCTCCGAGGACTTACGATGGTTTTCTACCTTTTGCTACCTTTTGCTACCTTTTGCTACCTTTTGCTACCTTTTGCTACCTTTTGCTACCTTTTGCTACCTTTTGCTACCTTTTGCTACCTTTTGCTACCTTTTGCTACCTTTTGCTACCTTTTGCTACCATTTGCGACTGCATCTGACGCATGCGTTGGTGCGTGTCGATGCGGTGTGTGGTGTTGGCGGCAGGTTGCGACGTGTATGCCGATCGTGTTGGTGTACGTTCCTGTGGTCGGAAGGGTCGTGGCGGCTGTTTGTGACTGTCTCCGAGGACTTACGATGGTTTGCTACCTTTTGCTACCTTTCGCTACCTTTTGCTACCTTTTGCTACCTTTTGCTACCTTTTGCTACCATTTGCGACTGCATCTGACGCATGCGTTGGTGCGTGTCGATGCGGTGTGTGGTGTTGGTGACAGGTTGCGACGCGTCTTCCGAGCGTGTTGGTGTGCTTTCCTGTGGTCGGAAGGGTCGTGGCGGCTGTTTGTGACTGTCTCCGTGGACTTACGATGGTTTGCTACCTTTTGCTACCTTTTGCTACCTTTGCTACTTTTGCTACCTTTTGCTACTTTTGCTACCTTTTGCTACCTTTTTCTACCTTTTGCTACCTTTTGCTACCTTTTGCTACCTTTTGCTACCATTTGCGACTGCATCTGACGCATGCGTTGGTGCGTGTCGATGCGGTGTGTGGTGTTGGTGAGAGGTTGCGACGTGTATGCGGAGCGTGTTGGTGTACTTTCCTGTGGTCGGAAGGGTCGTGGCGGCTGTTTGTGACTGTCTCCGAGGACTTACGACGGTTTGCTACCCTTCGCTACCTTTTGCTACCATTTGCGACTGCATCTGACGCATGCGTTGGTGCGTGTTGATGCGGTGTGTGGTGTTGGTGGCAGGTTGCGACGTGTCTGCCGAGCGTGTTGGTGTGCTTTCCTGTGGTCGGAAGGGTCGTGGCGGCTGTTTGTGACTGTCTCCGAGGACTTACGATGGTTTGCTACCTTTTGCTACCTTTTGCTACCTTTTGCTACCTTTTGCTACCATTTGCGACTGCATCTGACGCATGCGTTGTTGCGTATGGTTGATGTGTGTGGTGTTGGTGGCAGGTTGCGACGTGTATGCCGAGCGTGTTGGTGTACTTTCCTGTGGTCGGAAGGGTTGTGACGGCTGTTTCTGACCGGCTCCGACATCTTACGACGGTTTGCTACCTTTTGCTACCTTTTGCTACCTTTTGCTACCTTTTGCTACCATTTGCGACTGCATCTGACGCATGCGTTGGTGCGTGTCGATGCGGTGTGTGGTGTTGGTGACAGGTTGCGACGCGTCTTCCGAGCGTGTTGGTGTGCTTTCCTGTGGTCGGAAGGGTCGTGGCGGCTGTTTGTGACTGTCTCCGAGGACTTACGATGGTTTGCTACCTTTTGCTACCTTTTGCTACCTTTTGCTACCTTTTGCTACCTTTTGCTACCTTTTGCTACCTTTTGCTACCTTTTGCTACCTTTTGCTACCTTTTGCTACCTTTTGCGACTGCATCTGACGCATGCGTTGGTGCGTGTCGATGCGGTGTGTGGTGTTGGTGGCAGGTTGCGACGTGTCTGCCGAGCGTGTTGGTGTACTTTCCTGTGGTCGGAAGGGTCGTGGCGGCTGTTTGTGACTGTCTCCGACGTCTTACGACGGTTTGCTACCTTTTGCTACCTTTCGCTACCTTTTGCTACCTTTTGCTACCTTTTGCTACCTTTTGCTACCTTTTGCTACCTTTTGCTACCTTTTGCTACCTTTTGCTACCTTTTGCGACTGCATCTGACGCATGCGTTGGTGCAGGTCGATGCGGTGTGTGGTGTTGGTGGCAGGTTGCGACGTGTCTGCCGAGCGTGTTGGTGTGCTTTCCTGTGGTCGGAAGGGTCGTGGCGACGGTTTGTGACTGTCTCCGAGGACTTACGACGGTTTGCTACCTTTTGCTACCTTTCGCTACCTTTTGCTACCTTTTGCTACCTTTTGCTACCTTTTGCTACCATTTGCGACTGCATCTGACGCATGCGTTGGTGCGTGTCGATGCGGTGTGTGGTGTTGGTGACAGGTTGCGACGTGTATGCGCGGAGTGTTGGTGGTGTACTTTCCTGTGGTCGGAAGGGTCGTGGCGGCTGTTTGTGACTGTCTCCGAGGACTTACGACGGTTTTCTACCTTTTGCTACCTTTTGCTACCTTTTGCTACCTTTTTCTACCTTTTGCTACCTTTTGCTACCTTTTGCTACCTTTTGCTACCATTTGCGACTGCATCTGACGCATGCGTTGGTGCGTGTCGATGCGGTGTGTGGTGTTGGTGACAGGTTGCGACGTGTCTGCCGATCGTGTAGGTGTACTTTCCTGTGGTCGGAAGGGTCGTGGCGGCTGTTTGTGACTGTCTCCGAGGTCTTACGACGGTTTTCTACCTTTGGCTACCTTTCGCTACCTTTTGCTACCTTTTGCTACCTTTTGCTACCTTTTGCTACCATTTGCGACTGCATCTGACGCATGCGTTGGTGCGTGTCGATGCGGTGTGTGGTGTTGGTGGCAGGTTGCGACGTGTCTGCCGATCGTGTTGGTGTACTTTCCTGTGGTCGGAAGGGTCGTGACGGCTGTTTGTGACCGGCTCCGACATCTTACGACGGTTTGCTACCTCTTTGCTACCTTTCGCTACCTTTTGCTACCTTTTGCTACCTTTTGCGACTGCATCTGACGCATGCGTTGGTGCAGGTCGATGCGGTGTGTGGTGTTGGTGGCAGGTTGCGACGTGTCTGCCGATCGTGTTGGTGTACTTTCCTGTGGTCGGAAGGGTCGTGGCGGCTGTTTGTGACTGTCTCCGACGTCTTACGACGGTTTGCTACCTTTTGCTACCTTTCGCTACCTTTTGCTACCTTTTGCTACCTTTTGCTACCTTTTGCTACCTTTTGCGACTGCATCTGACGCATGCGTTGGTGCAGGTCGATGCGGTGTGTGGTGTTGGTGGCAGGTTGCGACGTGTCTGCCGATCGTGTTGGTGTACTTTCCTGTGGTCGGAAGGGTCGTGGCGGCTGTTTGTGACTGTCTCCGAGGTCTTACGACGGTTTGCTACCTTTTGCTACCTTTTGCTACCTTTTGCTACCTTTTGCTACCTTTTGCGACTGCATCTGACGCATGCGTTGGTGCAGGTCGATGCGGTGTGTGGTGTTGGTGGCAGGTTGCGACGTGTCTGCCGATCGTGTTGGTGTACTTTCCTGTGGTCGGAAGGGTCGTGGCGGCTGTTTGTGACTGTCTCGGACGTCTTACGACGGTTTCTACCTTTTGCTACCTTTTGCTACCTTTTGCTACCTTTTGCTACCTTTTGCGACTGCATCTGACGCATGCGTTGCTGCGTGTCGATGCGGTGTGTGGTGTTGGTGGCAGGTTGCGACGTGTCTGCCGATCGTGTTGGTGTACTTTCCTGTGGTCGGAAGGGTCGTGGCGGCTGTTTCTGACCGGCTCCGACATCTTACGACGGTTTGCTACCTTTTGCTACCTTTCGCTACCTTTTGCTACCTTTTGCTACCTTTTGCTACCTTTTGCGACTGCATCTGACGCATGCGTTGGTGCAGGTCGATGCGGTGTGTGGTGTTGGTGGCAGGTTGCGACGTGTCTGCCGATCGTGTTGGTGTACTTTCCTGTGGTCGGAAGGGTCGTGGCGGCTGTTTGTGACTGTCTGCGAGGTCTTACGACGGTTTGCTACCTTTTGCTACCTTTCGCTACCTTTTACTACCTTTTGCTACCTTTTGCTACCTTTTGCTACCTTTTGCTACCTTTTGCTACCTTTTGCTACCTTTTGCTACCTTTTGCGACTGCATCTGACGCATGCGTTGGTGCAGGTCGATCCGGTGTGTGGTGTTGGTGGCAGGTTGCGACGTGTCTGCCGAGCGTGTTGGTGTGCTTTCCTGTGGTCGGAAGGGTCGTGGCGGCTGTTTGTGACTGTCTCCGAGGTCTTACGACGGTTTGCTACCTTTTGCTACCTTTTGCTACCTTTTGCTACCTTTTGCTACCTTTTGCTACCTTTTGCTACCTTTTGCTACCTTTTGCTACCTTTTGCGACTGCATCTGACGCATGCGTTGGTGCAGGTCGATGCGGTGTGTGGTGTTGGTGGCAGGTTGCGACGTGTCTGCCGATCGTGTTGGTGTACTTTCCTGTGGTCGGAAGGGTCGTGGCGGCTGTTTGTGACTGTCTCCGAGGTGTTACGACGGTTTGCTACCTTTTGCTACCTTTTGCTACCTTTTGCTACTCTTTGCTACCTTTTGCTACCTTTTGCTACCTTTTGCTACCTTTTGCGACTGCATCTGACGCATGCGTTGGTGCAGGTCGATGCGGTGTGTGGTGTTGGTGGCAGGTTGCGACGTGTCTGCCGATCGTGTTGGTGTACTTTCCTGTGGTCGGAAGGGTCGTGGCGGCTGTTTGTGACTGTCTCCGAGGTCTTACGACGGTTTGCTACCTTTTGCTACCTTTCGCTACCTTTTGCTACCTTTTGCTACCTTTTGCTACCTTTTGCTACCTTTTGCTACCTTTTGCTACCTTTTGCTACCTTTTGCGACTGCATCTGACGCATGCGTTGGTGCAGGTCGATGCGGTGTGTGGTGTTGGTGGCAGGTTGCGACGTGTCTGCCGATCGTGTTGGTGTACTTTCCTGTGGTCGGAAGGGTCGTGGCGGCTGTTTGTGACTGTCTCCGAGGACTTACGACGGGTTTGCTACCTTTGCTACCTTTTCGCTACCTTTTGCTACCTTTCGCTACCTTTTGCTACCTTTGCATACCTTTGCTACCTTTTGCTACCTTTTGCTACCTTTTGCTACCTTTTGCTACCTTTTGCTACCTTTTGCTACCTTTTGCGACTGCATCTGACGCATGCGTTGGTGCGTGTCGATGCGGTGTGTGGTGTTGGTGGCAGGTTGCGACGTGTCTGCCGATCGTGTTGGTGTACTTTCCTGTGGTCGGAAGGGTCGTGGCGGCTGTTTGTGACTGTCTCCGAGGACTTACGACGGTTTGCTACCTTTTGCTACCTTTTGCTACCATTTGCGACTGCATCTGACGCATGCGTTGGTGCGTGTCGATGCGGTGTGTGGTGTTGGTGACAGGTTGCGACGTGTCTGCCGAGCGTGTTGGTGTGCTTTCCTGTGGTCGGAAGGGTCGTGGCGGCTGTTTGTGACTGTCTCCGAGGACTTACGATGGTTTGCTACCTTTTTGCTACCTTTCGCTACCTTTGCTACCTTTTGCTACCTTTTGCTACCTTTTGCTACCATTTGCGACTGCATCTGACGCATGCGTTGGTGCGTGTCGATGCGGTGTGTGGTGTTGGTGACAGGTTGCGACGCGTCTTCCGAGCGTGTTGGTGTGCTTTCCTGTGGTCGGAAGGGTCGTGGCGGCTGTTTGTGACTGTCTCCGAGGACTTACGATGGTTTGCTACCTTTTGCTACCTTTTGCTACTTTTGCTACCTTTTGCTACCTTTTGCTACCTTTTGCTACCTTTTTCTAACTTTTTCTACCTTTTGCTACCTTTTGCTACCTTTTGCTACCTTTTGCTACCATTTGCGACTGCATCTGACGCATGCGTTGGTGCGTGTCGATGCGATGTGTGGTGTTGGTGGCAGGTTGCGACGTGTCTGCCGAGCGTGTTGGTGTGCTTTCCTGTGGTCGGAAGGGTCGTGGCGGCTGTTTGTGACTGTCTCCGAGGACTTACGATGGTTTGCTACCTTTTGCTACCTTTTGCTACCTTTTGCTACCTTTTGCTACCTTTTGCTACCTTTTGCTACCATTTGCGACTGCATCTGACGCATGCGTTGGTGCGTGTCGATGCGGTGTGTGGTGTTGGTGACAGGTTGCGACGCGTCTGCCGATCGTGTAGGTGTACTTTCCTGTGGTCGGAAGGGTCGTGGCGGCTGTTTGTGACTCTCTCCGAGGTCTTACGACGGTTTTCTACCTTTTGCTACCTTTTGCTACCTTTTGCTACCTTTTGCTACCTTTTGCTACCTTTTGCGACTGCATCTGACGCATGCGTTGCTGCGTGTGGATGATGTGTGTGGTGTTGGTGGCAGGTTGCGACGTGTCTGCCGATCGTGTTGGTGTACTTTCCTGTGGTCGGAAGGGTCGTGGCGGCTGTTTGTGACTGTCTGCGAGGTCTTACGACGGTTTGCTACCTTTTGCTACCTTTCGCTACCTTTTGCTACCTTTTGCTACCTTTTGCTACCTTTTGCTACCTTTTGCTACCTTTTGCTACCTTTTGCTACCTTTTGCTACCTTTTGCTACCTTTTGCTACCTTTTGCTACCTTTTGCGACTGCATCTGACGCATGCGTTGGTGCAGGTCGATCCGGTGTGTGGTGTTGGTGGCAGGTTGCGACGTGTCTGCCGAGCGTGTTGGTGTGCTTTCCTGTGGTCGGAAGGGTCGTGGCGGCTGTT
>JAKVDI010000232.1:0-26468 GCA_022836835.1 Pythium insidiosum | reverse complement strand
TTTTGCTATCTTTTGCTACCTTTTGCGACTGCACCTGACGCATGCGTTGGTACGTGTCGATGCTGTGTGTGGTGTTGGTGGCAGGTTGCGCCGTGTATGCGGAGCGTGTTGGTGTACTTTCCTGTGGTCGGAAGGGTCGTGGGGGCTGTTTTGGACTGTCTCGGACGTCTTGCGACGTCTTGCGACGGTTTGCTACCTTTTGCTACCTTTTGCTACCTTTTGCTACCTTTTGCTACCTTTTGCGACTGCATCTGACGCATGCGTTGGTGCGTGTCGTTGATGTGTGTGGTGTTGGTGGCAGGTTGCGACGTGTATGCGGAGCGTGTTGGTGTACTTTCCTGTGGTCGGAAGGGTCGTGGGGCTGTTTTGGACTGTCTCGGACGTCTTACGACGGTTTGCTACCTTTTGCTACCTTTTGCTACCTTTTGCTACCTTTTGCGACTGCACTGACGCATGCGTTGGTGCGTGTCGTTGATGTGTGTGGTGTTGGTGCAGGTTGCGCGTGTATGCGGAGCGTGTTGGTGTACTTTCCTGTGGTCGGAAGGGTCGTGGGGCTGTTTTGACTGTCTCGGACGTCTTACGACGGTTTGCTACCTTTTGCTACCTTTTGCTACCTTTTGCTACCTTTTGCTACCTTTTGCTACCTTTTGCTACCTTTTGCGACTGCATCTGGACGCATGCGTTGGTGCGTGTCGTTGATGTGTGTGGTGTTGGTGCAGGTTGCGACGTGTATGCGGAGCGTGTTGGTGTACTTTCCTGTGGTCGGAAGGGTCGTGGGGCTGTTTTGACTGTCTCCGGACGTCTTGCGACGGTTTGCTACCTTTTTGCTACCTTTTGCTACCTTTTGCTACCTTTTGCTACCTTTTGCGACTGCATCTGACGCATGCGTTGGTGCGTGTCGATGATGTGTGTGGTGTTGGTGACAGGTTGCGACGTGTATGCGGAGCGTGTTGGTGTACTTTCCTGTGGTCGGAAGGGTCGTGGGGCTGTTTGACTGTCTCGGACGTCTTCGACGTCTTACGACGGTTTGCTACCTTTTGCTACCTTTTGCTACCTTTTGCTACCTTTTGCTACCTTTTGCTACCTTTTGCGACTGCATCTGACGCATGCGTTGGTGCGTGTCGTGTGTGTGTGTGGTGTTGGACAGGTTGCGCGTGTATGCGGAGCGTGTTGGTGTACTTTCCTGTGGTCGGAAGGGTCGTGGGGCTGTTTTGACTGTCTCGGACGTCTTACGTACGCGGTTTGCTACCTTTTGCTACCTTTTGCTACCTTTTGCTACCTTTTGCTACCTTTTGCTACCTTTTGCGACTGCATCTGACGCATGCGTTGGTGCGTGTCGTTGATGTGTGTGTGTTGGTGACAGGTTGCGCCGTGTATGCGGAGCGTGTTGGTGTACTTTCCTGTGGTCGGAAGGGTCGTGGGGCTGTTTTGACTGTCTCGGACGTCTTACGACGGTTTGCTACCTTTTGCTACCTTTTGCTACCTTTTGCTACCTTTTGCTACCTTTGCTACCTTTTGCTACCTTTTGCGACTGCATCTGACGCATGCGTTGGTGCGTGTCGTTGATGTGTGTGGTGTTGGTGACAGGTTGCGACGTGTATGCGGAGCGTGTTGGTGTACTTTCCTGTGGTCGGAAGGGTCGTGGGGCTGTTTTGACTGTCTCGGACGTCTTACGACGTTGCTACTTTTGCTACCTTTTGCTACCTTTTGCTACCTTTTGCTACCTTTTGCTACCTTTTGCGACTGCATCTGACGCATGCGTTGGTGCGTGTCGTTGATGTGTGTGGTGTTGGTGACAGGTTGCGACGTGTATGCGGAGCGTGTTGGTGTACTTTCCTGTGGTCGGAAGGGTCGTGGGGCTGTTTTGACTGTCTCGGACGTCTTACGACGTACTTTTGCTACTTTTGCTACCTTTTGCTACCTTTTGCTACCTTTTGCTACCTTTTGCTACCTTTTGCGACTGCATCTGACGCATGCGTTGGTGCGTGTCGTTGATGTGTGTGGTGTTGGTGACAGGTTGCGACGTGTATGCGGAGCGTGTTGGTGTACTTTCCTGTGGTCGGAAGGGTCGTGGGGCTGTTTTGACTGTCTCGGACGTCTTACACGTTTGACGGTTTGCTACCTTTTGCTACCTTTTGCTACCTTTTGCTACCTTTTGCTACCTTTTGCTACCTTTTGCTACCTTTTGCGACTGCATCTGACGCATGCGTTGGTGCGTGTCGTTGATGTGTGTGGTGTTGGTGACAGGTTGCGACGTGTATGCGGAGCGTGTTGGTGTACTTTCCTGTGGTCGGAAGGGTCGTGGGGCTGTTGTCTGTCTGACGTCTCGACGTCTTACGGTTTGCTACCTACCTTTTGCTACCTTTTGCTACCTTTTGCTACCTTTTGCTACCTTTTGCTACCTTTTGCTACCTTTTGCGACTGCATCTGACGCATGCGTTGGTGCGTGTCGTTGATGTGTGTGGTGTTGGTGACAGGTTGCGACGTGTATGCGGAGCGTGTTGGTGTACTTTCCTGTGGTCGGAAGGGTCGTGGGGCTGTTTCTGACTGTCTCGGACGTCTTACGACGTTTGCGACGGTTTGCTACCTTTTGCTACCTTTTGCTACCTTTTGCTACCTTTTGCTACCTTTTGCTACCTTTTGCGACTGCATGACGCATGCGTTGGTGCGTGTCGTTGATGTGTGTGGTGTTGGTGACAGGTTGCGCGTGTATGCGGAGCGTGTTGGTGTACTTTCCTGTGGTCGGAAGGGTCGTGGGGCTGTTTTGACTGTCTCGGACGTCTTACGACGTACCTGCTACCTTTTGCTACCTTTTGCTACCTTTTGCTACCTTTTGCTACCTTTTGCTACCTTTTGCGACTGCATCTGACGCATGCGTTGGTGCGTGTCGATGATGTGTGTGGTGTTGGTGACAGGTTGCGCCGTGTATGCGGAGCGTGTTGGTGTACTTTCCTGTGGTCGGAAGGGTCGTGGCGGCTGTTTCTGACTGTCTCCGACGTCTTACGACGGTTTGCTACCTTTTGCTACCTTTTGCTACCTTTTGCTACCTTTTGCTACCTTTTGCGACTGCATCTGACGTATGCGTTGGTGCGTGTCGTTGATGTGTGTGGTGTTGGTGACAGGTTGCGCCGTGTATGCGGAGCGTGTTGGTGTACTTTCCTGTGGTCGGAAGGGTCGTGGGGCTGTTTTGACTGTCTCGGACGTCTTACGACGGTTTGCTACCTTTTGCTATTTTGCTACCTTTTGCTACCTTTGCTACCTTTTGCTACCTTTTGCTACCTTTTGCGACTGCATCTGACGCATGCGTTGGTGCGTGTCGTTGATGTGTGTGGTGTTGGTGACAGGTTGCGCCGTGTATGCGGAGCGTGTTGGTGTACTTTCCTGTGGTCGGAAGGGTCGTGGGGGCTGTTTTGACTGTCTCGGACGTCTTACGACGTTGCTACTTTTGCTACCTTTTGCTACCTTTTGCTACCTTTTGCTACCTTTTGCTACCTTTTGCGACTGCATCTGACGCATGCGTTGGTGCGTGTCGTTGATGTGTGTGGTGTTGGTGACAGGTTGCGACGTGTATGCGGAGCGTGTTGGTGTACTTTCCTGTGGTCGGAAGGGTCGTGGGGCTGTTTGGACTGTCTCGGACGTCTTACGACGTCTTGCGACTTTTGCTACCTTTTGCTACCTTTTGCTACCTTTTGCTACCTTTTGCTACCTTTTGCGACTGCACTGACGCATGCGTTGGTGCGTGTCGTTGATGTGTGTGGTGTTGGTGACAGGTTGCGCCGTGTATGCGGAGCGTGTTGGTGTACTTTCTTGTGGTCGGAAGGGTTGTGCGGGCTGTTTCGGACTGTCTCGGACGTCTTACGACGGTTTGCTACCTTTTGCTACCTTTTGCTACCTTTTACTACCTTTTGCTACCTTTTGCTACCTTTTGCTACCTTTTGCTACCTTTTGCGACTGCATCTGACGCATGCGTTGGTGCGTGTCGTTGATGTGTGTGGTGTTGGTGACAGGTTGCGACGTGTATGCGGAGCGTGTTGGTGTACTTTCCTGTGGTCGGAAGGGTCGTGGGGCTGTTTTGGACTGTCTCGGACGTCTGTACGACGGTTTGCTACCTTTTGCTACCTTTGCTACCTTTTGCTATTTGCTACCTTTTGCTACCTTTTGCTACTTTTGCTACCTTTTGCTACCTTTTGCTACCTTTTGCGACTGCATTGACGCATGCGTTGGTGCGTGTCGTTGATGTGTGTGGTGTTGGTGACAGGTTGCGCCGTGTATGCGGAGCGTGTTGGTGTACTTTCCTGTGGTCGGAAGGGTCGTGGGGCTGTTTTGACTGTCTCGGACGTCTTTACGACGTTTGCTACCTTTTGCTACTTTTGCTACCTTTTGCTACCTTTGCTACCTTTTGCTACCTTTTGCTACCTTTTGCTACCTTTTGCTACCTTTTGCGACTGCATCTGACGCATGCGTTGGTGCGTGTCGTTGATGTGTGTGGTGTTGGTGACAGGTTGCGCCGTGTATGCGGAGCGTGTTGGTGTACTTTCCTGTGGTCGGAAGGGTCGTGGGGGCTGTTTTGGACTGTCTCGGACGTCTTGCGACGGTTTGCTACCTTTTGCTATTTGTACCTTTTGCTACCTTTTGCTACCTTTTGCTACCTTTTGCTACCTTTGCTGTTTGCTACCTTTTGCTACCTTTTGCTACCTTTTGCGACTGCATCTGACGCATGCGTTGGTGCGTGTCGTTGATGTGTGTGGTGTTGGTGCAGGTTGCGCGTGTATGCGGAGCGTGTTGGTGTACTTTCCTGTGGTCGGAAGGGTCGTGGGGCTGTTTTGGACTGTCTCGGACGTCTGCGACGTTTGCTACCTTTTGCTACCTTTTGCTACCTTTTGCTACCTTTTGCTACCTTTTGCTACCTTTTGCTACCTTTTGCTACCTTTTGCTACCTTTTGCGACTGCACCTGACGCATGCGTTGGTGCGTGTCGTTGATGTGTGTGGTGTTGGTGGCAGGTTGCGCCGTGTATGCGGAGCGTGTTGGTGTACTTTCCTGTGGTCGGAAGGGTCGTGGGGGCTGTTTTGGACTGTCTCGGACGTCTTGCGACGGTTTGCTACCTTTTGCTACCTTTTGCTACCTTTTGCTACCTTTTGCTACCTTTTGCTACCTTTTGCTACCTTTTGCGACTGCATCTGACGCATGCGTTGGTGCGTGTCGTTGATGTGTGTGGTGTTGGTGGCAGGTTGCGCCGTGTATGCGGAGCGTGTTGGTGTACTTTCCTGTGGTCGGAAGGGTCGTGGGGGCTGTTTTGGACTGTCTCGGACGTCTTGCGACGGTTTGCTACCTTTTGCTACCTTTTGCTACCTTTTGCTACCTTTTGCTACCTTTTGCTACCTTTTGCTACCTTTTGCTACCTTTTGCTACCTTTTGCTACCTTTTGCTACCTTTTGCGACTGCATCTGACGCATGCGTTGGTGCGTGTCGTTGATGTGTGTGGTGTTGGTGGCAGGTTGCGCCGTGTATGCGGAGCGTGTTGGTGTACTTTCCTGTGGTCGGAAGGGTCGTGGGGGCTGTTTTGGACTGTCTCGGACGTCTTGCGACGGTTTGCTACCTTTTGCTACCTTTTGCTACCTTTTGCTACCTTTTGCTACCTTTTGCTACCTTTTGCTGCCTTTCGCTACCTTTTGCTACCTTTTGCTACCTTTTGCGACTGCATCTTACGCATGCGTTGGTGCGTGTCGTTGATGTGTGTGGTGTTGGTGGCAGGTTGCGCCGTGTATGCGGAGCGTGTTGGTGTACTTTCCTGTGGTCGGAAGGGTCGTGGGGGCTGTTTTGGACTGTCTCGGACGTCTTGCGACGGTTTGCTACCTTTTGCTACCTTTTGCTACCTTTTGCTACCTTTTGCTACCTTTTGCTACCTTTTGCTACCTTTTGCGACTGCATCTGACGCATGCATTGGTGCGTGTCGTTGATGTGTGTGGTGTTGGTGGCAGGTTGCGCCGTGTATGCGGAGCGTGTTGGTGTACTTTCCTGTGGTCGGAAGGGTCGTGGGGGCTGTTTTGGACTGTCTCGGACGTCTTGCGACGTTTGCTCCTTTCGTACCTTTTGCTACCTTTTGCTACCTTTTGCTACCTTTTGCTACCTTTTGCTACCTTTTGCTACTTTTGCTACCTTTTGCGACTGCATCTGACGCATGCGTTGGTGCGTGTCGTTGATGTGTGTGGTGTTGGTGGCAGGTTGCGCCGTGTATGCGGAGCGTGTTGGTGTATTTCCTGTGGTCGAAGGGTCGTGGGGGCTGTTTTGGACTGTCTCGGACGTCTTGCGACGGTTTGCTACCTTTTGCTACCTTTGCTACTTTTGCTACCTTTTGCTACCTTTTGCTACCTTTTGCTACCTTTTGCTACCTTTTGCTACCTTTTGCGACTGCATCTGACGCATGCGTTGGTGCGTGTCGTTGATGTGTGTGGTGTTGGTGGCAGGTTGCGCCGTGTATGCGGAGCGTGTTGGTGTACTTTCCTGTGGTCGGAAGGGTCGTGGGGGCTGTTTTGGACTGTCTCGGACGTCTTGCGACGGTTTGCTATTTTGCTACCTTTTGCTACCTTTGCTACCTTTGCTACCTTTTGCTACCTTTTGCTACCTTTTGCTACCTTTTGCTACCTTTTGCGACTGCATCTGACGCATGCGTTGGTGCGTGTCGTTGATGTGTGTGGTGTTGGTGGCAGGTTGCGCCGTGTATGCGGAGCGTGTTGGTGTACTTTCCTGTGGTCGGAAGGGTCGTGGGGGCTGTTTTGGACTGTCTCGACGTCTTGCGACGGTTTGCTACCTTTTGCTACTTTTACCTTTTGCTACCTTTTGCTACCTTTTGCTACCTTTTGCTACCTTTTGCTACTTTGCTACCTTTTGCTACCTTTTGCGACTGCATCTGACGCATGCGTTGGTGCGTGTCGTTGATGTGTGTGGTGTTGGTGGCAGGTTGCGCCGTGTATGCGGAGCGTGTTGGTGTACTTTCCTGTGGTCGGAAGGGTCGTGGGGGCTGTTTTGGACTGTCTCGGACGTCTTGCGACGGTTTGCTACCTTTTGCTACCTTTTGCTACCTTTTGCTACCTTTTGCTACCTTTTGCTACCTTTTGCTACTTTTGCTACTTTTGCTACCTTTTGCTACCTTTTGCTACCTTTTGCGACTGCATCTGACGCATGCGTTGGTGCGTGTCGTTGATGTGTGTGGTGTTGGTGGCAGGTTGCGCCGTGTATGCGGAGCGTGTTGGTGTACTTTCCTGTGGTCGGAAGGGTCGTGGTGGGCTGTTTTGGACTGTCTCGGACGTCTTGCGACGGTTTGCTACCTTTTGCTACCTTTGCTACCTTTTGTACCTTTTGCTACCTTTTGCTACCTTTCTGCTACCTTTTGCTACCTTTTGCTACCTTTTGCTACCTTTTGCGACTGCATCTGACGCATGCGTTGGTGCGTGTCGTTGATGTGTGTGGTGTTGGTGGCAGGTTGCGCCGTGTATGCGGAGCGTGTTGGTGTACTTTCCTGTGGTCGGAAGGGTCGTGGGGGCTGTTTTGGACTGTCTCGGACGTCTTGCGACGGTTTGCTACCTTTGCTACCTTTTGCTACCTTTTGCTACCTTTTGCTACCTTTTGCTACCTTTTGCTACCTTTTGCTACCTTTTGCTACCTTTTGCTACCTTTTGCGACTGCATCTGACGCATGCGTTGGTGCGTGTCGTTGATGTGTGTGGTGTTGGTGGCAGGTTGCGCCGTGTATGCGGAGCGTGTTGGTGTACTTTCCTGTGGTCGGAAGGGTCGTGGGGCTGTTTTGGACTGTCTCGGACGTCTTGCGACGGTTTGTACCTTTGCTACCTTTTGCTACCTTTTGCTACCTTTTGCTACCTTTGCTACCTTTGCTACCTTTTGCTACCTTTTGCTACCTTTTGCTACCTTTTGCGACTGCATCTGACGCATGCGTTGGTGCGTGTCGTTGATGTGTGTGGTGTTGGTGGAAGGTTGCGCCGTGTATGCGGAGCGTGTTGGTGTACTTTCCTGTGGTCGGAAGGGTCGTGGGGGCTTTTTTGGACTGTCTCGGACGTCTTGCGACGGTTTGCTACCTTTTGCTACCTTTTGCTACCTTTTGCTACCTTTTGCTACCTTTTGCGACTGCACCTGACGCATGCGTTGGTGCGTGTCGTTGATGTGTGTGGTGTTGGTGGCAGGTTGCGCCGTGTATGCGGAGCGTGTTGGTGTACTTTCCTGTGGTCGGAAGGGTCGTGGGGGCTGTTTTGGACTGTCTCGGACGTCTTGCGACGGTTTGCTACCTTTTGCTACCTTTTGCTACCTTTTGCTACCTTTTGCTACCTTTTGCTACCTTTCGCTACCTTTTGCTACCTTTTGCTACCTTTTGCTACCTTTTGCGACTGCATCTGACGCATGCGTTGGTGCGTGTCGTTGATGTGTGTGGTGTTGGTGGAAGGTTGCGCCGTGTATGCGGAGCGTGTTGGTGTACTTTCCTGTGGTCGGAAGGGTCGTGGGGGCTGTTTTGGACTGTCTCGGACGTCTTGCTACCTTTTGCTACCTTTTGCTACCTTTTGCTACCTTTTGCTACCTTTTGCTACCTTTTGCGACTGCATCTGACGCATGCGTTGGTGCGTGTCGTTGATGTGTGTGGTGTTGGTGGCAGGTTGCGCCGTGTATGCGGAGCGTGTTGGTGTACTTTCCTGTGGTCGGAAGGGTCGTGGGGGCTGTTTTGGACTGTCTCGGACGTCGGACGTCTTGCGACGGCTATTTGCTACCTTTTGCTACCTTTTGCTACCTTTTGCTACCTTTTGCTACCTTTTGCTACCTTTTGCTACCTTTTGCTACCTTTTGCGACTGCATCTGACGCATGCGTTGGTGCGTGTCGTTGATGTGTGTGGTGTTGGTGGCAGGTTGCGCCGTGTATGCGGAGCGTGTTGGTGTACTTTCCTGTGGTCGGAAGGGTCGTGGGGGCTGTTTTGGACTGTCTCGGACGTCTTGCGACGGTTTGCTACCTTTTGCTACCTTTTGCTACCTTTTGCTACCTTTTGTACCTTTTGCTACCTTTTGCTACCTTTTGCTACTTTTGCTACCTTTTGCTACCTTTTGCTACCTGCTTTTGCGACTGCACTGACGCATGCGTTGGTGCGTGTCGTTGATGTGTGTGGTGTTGGTGGCAGGTTGCGCGTGTATGCGGAGCGTGTTGGTGTACTTTCCTGTGGTCGGAAGGGTCGTGGGGCTGTTTTGGACTGTCTCGGACGTCTTGCGACGGTTTGCTACCTTTTGCTACCTTTTGCTACCTTTTGCTACCTTTTGCTACCTTTTGCTACCTTTTGCTACCTTTTGCGACTGCATCTGACGCATGCGTTGGTGCGTGTCGTTGATGTGTGTGGTGTTGGTGGCAGGTTGCGCCGTGTATGCGGAGCGTGTTGGTGTACTTTCCTGTGGTCGGAAGGGTCGTGGGGGCTGTTTTGGACTGTCTCGGACGTCTTGCGACGGTTTGCTACATTTTGCTACCTTTTGCTACCTTTTGCTACCTTTTGCTACCTTTTGCTACCTTTTGCTACCTTTTGCGACTGCACCTGACGCATGCGTTGGTGCGTGTCGTTGATGTGTGTGGTGTTGGTGGCAGGTTGCGCCGTGTATGCGGAGCGTGTTGGTGTACTTTCCTGTGGTCGGAAGGGTCGTGGGGGCTGTTTTGGACTGTCTCGGACGTCTTGCGACGTCTTGCGACGGTTTGCTACTTTTGCTACCTTTTGCTACCTTTTGTCTTTTGCTACCTTTCGCTACCTTTTGCTACCTTTTGCTACCTTTTGCTACCTTTTGCGACTGCATCTGACGCATGCGTTGGTGCGTGTCGTTGATGTGTGTGGTGTTGGTGGCAGGTTGCGCCGTGTATGCGGAGCGTGTTGGTGTACTTTCCTGTGGTCGGAAGGGTCGTGGGGGCTGTTTTGGACTGTCTCGGACGTCTTGCGACGTCCTGCGACGGTTTGCTACCTTTTGCTACCTTTTGCTACCTTTTGCTACCTTTTGCTACCTTTTGCTACCTTTTGCTACCTTTTGCTACCTTTTGCTACCTTTTGCTACCTTTTGCGACTGCATCTGACGCATGCGTTGGTGCGTGTCGTTGATGTGTGTGGTGTTGGTGGCAGGTTGCGCCGTGTATGCGGAGCGTGTTGGTGTACTTTCCTGTGGTCGGAAGGGTCGTGGGGGCTGTTTTGGACTGTCTCGGACGTCTTGCGACGGTTTGCTACCTTTTGCTACCTTTTGCTACCTTTTTGCTACCTTTTGCTACAGTTTGCTACCTTTTGCTACCTTTTGCTACCTTTTGCTACCTTTTGCTACCTTTTGCTACCTTTTGCGACTGCATCTGACGCATGCGTTGGTGCGTGTCGTTGATGTGTGTGGTGTTGGTGGCAGGTTGCGCCGTGTATGCGGAGCGTGTTGGTGTACTTTCCTGTGGTCGGAAGGGTCGTGGGGGCTGTTTTGGACTGTCTCGGACGTCTTGCGACGGTTTGCGACTTTTGCTACCTTTTGCTACCTTTTGCTACCTTTTGCTACCTTTTGCTACCTTTTGCTACCTTTGCTACCTTTTGCTACCTTTTGCTACCTTTTGCGACTGCATCTGACGCATGCGTTGGTGCGTGTCGTTGATGTGTGTGGTGTTGGTGGCAGGTTGCGCCGTGTATGCGGAGCGTGTTGGTGTACTTTCCTGTGGTCGGAAGGGTCGTGGGGGCTGTTTTGGACTGTCTCGGACGTCTTGCGACGTCCTGCGACGGTTTGCTACCTTTCGTTACCTTTTGCTACCTTTTGCTACCTTTTGCTACCTTTTGCTGCCTTTTGCTACCTTTTGCTACCTTTTGCTACCTTTTGCGACTGCATCTGACGCATGCGTTGGTGCGTGTCGTTGATGTGTGTGGTGTTGGTGGCAGGTTGCGCCGTGTATGCGGAGCGTGTTGGTGTACTTTCCTGTGGTCGGAAGGGTCGTGGGGGCTGTTTTGGACTGTCTCGGACGTCTTGCGACGGTTTGCTACCTTTTGCTACCTTTTGCTACCTTTTGCTACCTTTTGCTACCTTTGCTACCTTTTGCGACTGCACTGACGCATGCGTTGGTGCGTGTCGTTGATGTGTGTGGTGTTGGTGGAAGGTTGCGCCGTGTATGCGGAGCGTGTTGGTGTACTTTCCTGTGGTCGGAAGGGTCGTGGGGGCTGTTTTGGACTGTCTCGGACGTCTTGCGACGGTTTGCTACCTTTTGCTACCTTTTGCTACCTTTTGCTACCTTTTGCTACCTTTTGCTACCTTTTGCTACTTTGCTACCTTTTGCTACTTTTGCGACTGCATTGACGCATGCGTTGGTGCGTGTCGTTGATGTGTGGTGTGGTGGCAGGTTGCGCCGTGTATGCGGAGCGTGTTGGTGTACTTTCCTGTGGTCGGAAGGGTCGTGGGGGCTGTTTTGGACTGTCTCGGACGTCTTGCGACGGTTTGCTACCTTTTGCTACCTTTTGCTACCTTTTGCTACCTTTTGCTACCTTTTGCTACCTTTTGCTACCTTTTGCTACCTTTTGCTACCTTTTGCGACTGCATCTGACGCATGCGTTGGTGCGTGTCGTTGATGTGTGTGGTGTTGGTGGAAGGTTGCGCCGTGTATGCGGAGCGTGTTGGTGTACTTTCCTGTGGTCGGAAGGGTCGTGGGGGCTGTTTTGGACTGTCTCGGACGTCTTGCGACGGTTTGCTACCTTTTGCTACCTTTGCTACCTTTTGCTACCTTTTGCTACCTTTCGCTACCTTTTGCTACCTTTTGCTACCTTTTGCGACTGCATCTGACGCATGCGTTGGTGCGTGTCGTTGATGTGTGTGGTGTTGGTGGCAGGTTGCGCCGTGTATGCGGAGCGTGTTGGTGTACTTTCTGTGGTCGGAAGGGTCGTGGGGGCTGTTTTGGACTGTCTCGGACGTCTTGCGACGGTTTGCTACCTTTTGCTACCTTTTGCTACCTTTTGCTACCTTTTGCTACCTTTTGCTACCTTTTGCTACCTTTTGCGACTGCACCTTGACGCATGCGTTGGTGCGTGTCGTTGATGTGTGTGGTGTTGGTGGCAGGTTGCGCCGTGTATGCGGAGCGTGTTGGTGTACTTTCCTGTGGTCGGAAGGGTCGTGGGGGCTGTTTTGGACTGTCTCGGACGTCTTGCGACGGTTTGCTACCTTTTGCTACCTTTTGCTACCTTTTGCTACCTTTTGCTACCTTTTGCTACCTTTTGCTACCTTTTGCGACTGCACCTGACGCATGCGTTGGTGCGTGTCGTTGATGTGTGTGGTGTTGGTGGCAGGTTGCGCCGTGTATGCGGAGCGTGTTGGTGTACTTTCCTGTGGTCGGAAGGGTCGTGGGGGCTGTTTTGGACTGTCTCGGACGTCTTGCGACGGTTTGCTACCTTTTGCTACCTTTTGCTACCTTTTGCTACCTTTTGCTACCTTTTGCTACCTTTTGCTACCTTTTGCGACTGCATCTGACGCATGCGTTGGTGCGTGTCGTTGATGTGTGTGGTGTTGGTGGCAGGTTGCGCCGTGTATGCGGAGCGTGTTGGTGTACTTTCCTGTGGTCGGAAGGGTCGGGGGCTGTTTTGGACTGTCTCGGACGTCTTGCGACGGTTTGCTACCTTTTGCTACTTTTGCTACCTTTTGCTACCTTTTGCTACCTTTTGCTACCTTTTGCTACCTTTTGCTACCTTTTGACCTTTTGCTACCTTTTGCTACCTTTTGCGACTGCATCTGACGCATGCGTTGGTGCGTGTCGTTGATGTGTGTGGTGTTGGTGGCAGGTTGCGCCGTGTATGCGGAGCGTGTTGGTGTACTTTCCTGTGGTCGGAAGGGTCGTGGGGGCTGTTTTGGACTGTCTCGGACGTCTTGAGACGTCTTGCGACGGTTTGCTACCTTTTGCTACCTTTTGCTACCTTTTGCTACCTTTTGCTACCTTTTGCTACCTTTTGCTACCTTTTGCTACCTTTTGCTACCTTTTGCTACCTTTTGCTACCTTTTGCGACTGCATCTGACGCATGCGTTGGTGCGTGTCGTTGATGTGTGTGGTGTTGGTGGCAGGTTGCGCCGTGTATGCGGAGCGTGTTGGTGTACTTTCCTGTGGTCGGAAGGGTCGTGGGGGCTGTTTTGGACTGTCTCGGACGTCTTGCGACGGTTTGCTACCTTTTGCTACTACCTTTCGTGCTACCTTTTGCTACCTTTTGCTACCTTTTGCTACCTTTTGCGACTGCACCTGACGCATGCGTTGGTGCGTGTCGTTGATGTGTGTGGTGTTGGTGGCAGGTTGCGCCGTGTATGCGGAGCGTGTTGGTGTACTTTCCTGTGGTCGGAAGGGTCGTGGGGGCTGTTTTGGACTGTCTCGGACGTCTTGCGACGGTTTGCTACCTTTTGCTACCTTTTGTACGCTACCTTTTGCTACCTTTTGCTACCTTTTGCTACCTTTGCTACCTTTTGCTACCTTTTGCTACCTTTTGCTACCTTTTGCGACTGCATCTGACGCATGCGTTGGTGCGTGTCGTTGATGTGTGTGGTGTTGGTGGCAGGTTGCGCCGTGTATGCGGAGCGTGTTGGTGTACTTTCCTGTGGTCGGAAGGGTCGTGGGGGCTGTTTTGGACTGTCTCGGACGTCTTGCGACGGTTTGCTACCTTTTGCTACCTTTCGTTACCTTTTGCTACCTTTTGCTACCTTTTGCTACCTTTTGCTACCTTTTGCTACCTTTTGCGACTGCATCTGACGCATGCGTTGGTGCGTGTCGTTGATGTGTGTGGTGTTGGTGGCAGGTTGCGCCGTGTATGCGGAGCGTGTTGGTGTACTTTCCTGTGGTCGGAAGGGTCGTGGGGCTGTTTTGGACTGTCTCTCGGACGTCTTGCGACGGTTTGCTACCTTTTGCTACCTTTTGCTACCTTTTGCTACCTTTTGCTACCTTTTGCTACCTTTGCTACCTTTTGCTACTTTTGCTACCTTTTGCTACCTTTTGCGACTGCATCTGACGCATGCGTTGGTGCGTGTCGTTGATGTGTGTGGTGTTGGTGGAAGGTTGCGCCGTGTATGCGGAGCGTGTTGGTGTACTTTCCTGTGGTCGGAAGGGTCGTGGGGGCTGTTTTGGACTGTCTCGGACGTCTTGCGACGGTTTGCTACCTTTTGCTACCTTTTGCTACCTTTTGCTACCTTTTGCTACCTTTTGCTACCTTTTGCTACCTTTTGCTACCTTTTGCTACCTTTTGCTACCTTTTGCTACCTTTTGCGACTGCATCTGACGCATGCGTTGGTGCGTGTCGTTGATGTGTGTGGTGTTGGTGGCAGGTTGCGCCGTGTATGCGGAGCGTGTTGGTGTACTTTCCTGTGGTCGGAAGGGTCGTGGGGGCTGTTTTGGACTGTCTCGGACGTCTTGCGACGGTTTGCTACCTTTTGCTACCTTTCGTTACCTTTTGCTACCTTTTGCTACCTTTTGCTACCTTTTGCTACCTTTTGCTACCTTTTGCGACTGCACCTGACGCATGCGTTGGTGCGTGTCGTTGATGTGTGTGGTGTTGGTGGCAGGTTGCGCCGTGTATGCGGAGCGTGTTGGTGTACTTTCCTGTGGTCGGAAGGGTCGTGGGGGCTGTTTTGGACTGTCTCGGACGTCTTGCGACGGTTTGCTACCTTTTGCTACCTTTTGCTACCTTTTGCTACCTTTTGCTACCTTTTGCTACCTTTTGCGACTGCACCTGACGCATGCGTTGGTGCGTGTCGTTGATGTGTGTGGTGTTGGTGGCAGGTTGCGCCGTGTATGCGGAGCGTGTTGGTGTACTTTCCTGTGGTCGGAAGGGTCGTGGGGGCTGTTTTGGACTGTCTCGGACGTCTTGCGACGGTTTGCTACCTTTTGCTACCTTTTGCTACCTTTGCTACCTTTTGCTACCTTTTGCTACCTTTGCTACCTTTTGCTACTACCTTTTGCTACCTTTTGCTACCTTTGCGACTGCATCTGACGCATGCGTTGGTGCGTGTCGTTGATGTGTGTGGTGTTGGTGGCAGGTTGCGCCGTGTATGCGGAGCGTGTGTTGGTGTACTTTCCTGTGGTCGGAAGGGTCGTGGGGGCTGTTTTGGACTGTCTCGGACGTCTTGCGACGGTTTGCTACCTTTTGCTACCTTTTGCTACCTTTTGCTACCTTTTGCTACCTTTTGCTACCTTTTGCTACCTTTTGCTACCTTTTGCTACCTTTTGCGACTGCATCTGACGCATGCGTTGGTGCGTGTCGTTGATGTGTGTGGTGTTGGTGGCAGGTTGCGCCGTGTATGCGGAGCGTGTTGGTGTACTTTCCTGTGGTCGGAAGGGTCGTGGGGGCTGTTTTGGACTGTCTCGGACGTCTTGCGACGGTTTGCTACCTTTTGCTACCTTTCGTTACCTTTTGCTACCTTTTGCTACCTTTTGCTACCTTTTGCTACCTTTTGCTACCTTTTGCTACCTTTTGCGACTGCATCTGACGCATGCGTTGGTGCGTGTCGTTGATGTGTGTGGTGTTGGTGGCAGGTTGCGCCGTGTATGCGGAGCGTGTTGGTGTACTTTCCTGTGGTCGGAAGGGTCGTGGGGGCTGTTTGGACTGTCTCGGACGTCTTGCGACGGTTTGCTACCTTTTGCTACCTTTTGCTACCTTTTGCTACCTTTTGCTACCTTTTGCTACCTTTTGCTACCTTTTGCTACCTTTTGCTACCTTTTGCTACCTTTTGCGACTGCATCTGACGCATGCGTTGGTGCGTGTCGTTGATGTGTGTGGTGTTGGTGGCAGGTTGCGCCGTGTATGCGGAGCGTGTTGGTGTACTTTCCTGTGGTCGGAAGGGTCGTGGGGGCTGTTTTGGACTGTCTCGGACGTCTTGCGACGGTTTGCTACCTTTTGCTACCTTTTGCTACCTTTTGCTACCTTTTGCTACCTTTTGCTACCTTTTGCTACCTTTTGCTACCTTTTGCTACCTTTTGCTACCTTTTGCGACTGCATCTGACGCATGCGTTGGTGCGTGTCGTTGATGTGTGTGGTGTTGGTGGCAGGTTGCGCCGTGTATGCGGAGCGTGTTGGTGTACTTTCCTGTGGTCGGAAGGGTCGTGGGGCTGTTTTGGACTGTCTCGGACGTCTTGCGACGGTTTGCTACCTTTTGCTACCTTTTGCTACCTTTTGCTACCTTTTGCACCTTTTGTACCTTGCTACTTTTGCTACCTTTTGCTACCTTTTGCTACCTTTTGCTACCTTTTGCTACCTTTTGCGACTGCATCTGACGCATGCGTTGGTGCGTGTCGTTGATGTGTGTGGTGTTGGTGGCAGGTTGCGCCGTGTATGCGGAGCGTGTTGGTGTACTTTCCTGTGGTCGGAAGGGTCGTGGGGGCTGTTTTGGACTGTCTCGGACGTCTTGCGACGGTTTGCTACCTTTTGCTACCTTTTGCTACCTTTTGCTACCTTTTGCTACCTTTTGCTACCTTTTGCTACCTTTTGCTACCTTTTGCGACTGCACCTGACGCATGCGTTGGTGCGTGTCGTTGATGTGTGTGGTGTTGGTGGAAGGTTGCGCCGTGTATGCGGAGCGTGTTGGTGTACTTTCCTGTGGTCGGAAGGGTCGTGGGGCTGTTTTGGACTGTCTCGGACGTCTTGCGACGGTTTGCTACCTTTTGCTACCTTTTGCTACCTTTTGCTACCTTTTGCTACCTTTTGCTACCTTTTGCGACTGCATCTGGACGCATGCGTTGGTGCGTGTCGTTGATGTGTGTGGTGTTGGTGGCAGGTTGCGCCGTGTATGCGGAGCGTGTTGGTGTACTTTCCTGTGGTCGGAAGGGTCGTGGGGGCTGTTTTGGACTGTCTCGGACGTCTTGCGACGTTGCTACCTTTTGCTACCTTTTGCTACCTTTTGCTACCTTTTGCTACCTTTTGCTACCTTTTGCTACTTTTGTACCTTTTGCTCTTTTGCTACCTTTTGCTACCTTTTGCGACTGCATCTGACGCATGCGTTGGTGCGTGTCGTTGATGTGTGTGGTGTTGGTGGCAGGTTGCGCCGTGTATGCGGAGCGTGTTGGTGTACTTTCCTGTGGTCGGAAGGGTCGTGGGGGCTGTTTTGGACTGTCTCGGACGTCTTGCGACGGTTTGCTACCTTTTGCTACCTTTCGTTACCTTTTGCTACCTTTTGCTACCTTTTGCTACCTTTTGCTACCTTTTGCTACCTTTTGCGACTGCATCTGACGCATGCGTTGGTGCGTGTCGTTGATGTGTGTGGTGTTGGTGGCAGGTTGCGCCGTGTATGCGGAGCGTGTTGGTGTACTTTCCTGTGGTCGGAAGGGTCGTGGGGGCTGTTTTGGACTGTCTCGTCTCGGACGTCTTGCGACGGTTTGCTACCTTTTGCTACCTTTTGCTACCTTTTGCTACCTTTTGCTACCTTTGCTACCTTTTGCTACTTTTGCTACCTTTGCTACTTTTGCTACCTTTTGCGACTGCATCTGACGCATGCGTTGGTGCGTGTCGTTGATGTGTGTGGTGTTGGTGGCAGGTTGCGCCGTGTATGCGGAGCGTGTTGGTGTACTTTCCTGTGGTCGGAAGGGTCGTGGGCTGTTTTGGACTGTCTCGGACGTCTTGCGACGGTTTGCTACCTTTGTACCTTTTGCTACCTTTTGCTACCTTTTGCTACCTTTTGCTACCTTTTGCTACCTTTTGCTACCTTTTGCTACCTTTTGCTACCTTTTGCGATCTGCACTGACGCATGCGTTGGTGCGTGTCGTTGATGTGTGTGGTGTTGGTGGCAGGTTGCGCCGTGTATGCGGAGCGTGTTGGTGTACTTTCCTGTGGTCGGAAGGGTCGTGGGGGCTGTTTTGGACTGTCTCGGACGTCTTGCGACGGTTTGCTACCTTTTGCTACCTTTTGCTACCTTTTGCTACCTTTTGCTACCTTTTGCTACCTTTTGCTACCTTTTGCGACTGCACCTGACGCATGCGTTGGTGCGTGTCGTTGATGTGTGTGGTGTTGGTGGCAGGTTGCGCCGTGTATGCGGAGCGTGTTGGTGTACTTTCCTGTGGTCGGAAGGGTCGTGGGGGCTGTTTTGGACTGTCTCGGACGGACGTCTTGCGACGGTTTGCTACCTTTTGCTACCTTTTGCTACCTGTACCTTTGCTACCTTTTGCTACCTTTTGCTACCTTTTGCTACCTTTTGCTACCTTTTGCTACCTTTTGCGACTGCACCTGACGCATGCGTTGGTGCGTGTCGTTGATGTGTGTGGTGTTGGTGCAGGTTGCGCCGTGTATGCGGAGCGTGTTGGTGTACTTTCCTGTGGTCGGAAGGGTCGTGGGGGCTGTTTTGGACTGTCTCGGACGTCTTGCGACGGTTTTGCTACCTTTTGCTACCTTTTGCTACCTTTTGCTACCTTTTGCTACCTTTTGCTACCTTTTGCTACCTTTGCGACTGCACCTGACGCATGCGTTGGTGCGTGTCGTTGATGTGTGTGGTGTTGGTGGCAGGTTGCGCCGTGTATGCGGAGCGTGTTGGTGTACTTTCCTGTGGTCGGAAGGGTCGTGGGGGCTGTTTTGGACTGTCTCGGACGTCTTGCGACGGTTTGCTACCTTTTGCTACCTTTTGCTACCTTTTGCTACCTTTTGCTACCTTTTGCTACCTTTTGCTACCTTTTGCGACTGCACCTGACGCATGCGTTGGTGCGTGTCGTTGATGTGTGTGGTGTTGGTGGCAGGTTGCGCCGTGTATGCGGAGCGTGTTGGTGTACTTTCCTGTGGTCGGAAGGGTCGTGGGGGCTGTTTTGGACTGTCTCGGACGTCTTGCGACGGTTGCTACCTTTTGCTACCTTTTGCTACCTTTTGCTACCTTTGCTACCTTTTGCTACTTTTGCTTTTGCTACCTTTTGCTATTTGCTACCTTTTGCTACCTTTGCGACTGCATCTGACGCATGCGTTGGTGCGTGTCGTTGATGTGTGGTGTTGGTGGCAGGTTGCGCCGTGTATGCGGAGCGTGTTGGTGTACTTTCCTGTGGTCGGAAGGGTCGTGGGGGCTGTTTTGGACTGTCTCTGGACGTCTGCGACGGTTTGCTACCTTTTTACCTTTTGCTACCTTTTGCTACCTTTTGCTACCTTTTGCTACCTTTTGCTACCTTTTGCTACCTTTTGCTACCTTTTGCTACCTTTTGCGACTGCATCTGACGCATGCGTTGGTGCGTGTCGTTGATGTGTGTGGTGTTGGTGGCAGGTTGCGCCGTGTATGCGGAGCGTGTTGGTGTACTTTCCTGTGGTCGAAGGGTCGTGGGGGCTGTTTTGGACTGTCTCGGACGTCTTGCGACGGTTTGCTACCTTTGCTACCTTTTGCTTACCTTTTGCTACCTTTTGCTACCTTTTGCTACCTTTTGCTACCTTTTGCTACCTTTTGCTACCTTTTGCTACCTTTTGCGACTGCATCTGACGCATGCGTTGGTGCGTCGTGTCGTTGATGTGTGTGGTGTTGGTGCAGGTTGCGCCGTGTATGCGGAGCGTGTTGGTGTACTTTCCTGTGGTCGGAAGGGTCGTGGGGCTGTTTTGGACTGTCTCGGACGTCTTGCGACGGTTTTGCTACCTTTTGCTACCTTTTGCTACCTTTTGCTACCTTTTGCTACCTTTTGCTACCTTTTGCTACCTTTTGCGACTGCATCTGACGCATGCGTTGGTGCGTGTCGTTGATGTGTGTGGTGTTGGTGGCAGGTTGCGCCGTGTATGCGGAGCGTGTTGGTGTACTTTCCTGTGGTCGAAGGGTCGTGGGGGCTGTTTTGGACTGTCTCGGATCGTCTTGCGACGCTACGTTTTGCTACCTTTTGCTACCTTTTGTACCTTTTGCTACCTTTTGCTACCTTTTGCTACCTTTTGCTACCTTTTGCTACCTTTTGCTACCTTTTGCGACTGCATCTGACGCATGCGTTGGTGCGTGTCGTTGATGTGTGTGGTGTTGGTGGCAGGTTGCGCCGTGTATGCGGAGCGTGTTGGTGTACTTTCCTGTGGTCGGAAGGGTCGTGGGGGCTGTTTTGGACTGTCTCGGACGTCTTGCGACGGTTTGCTACCTTTTGCTACCTTTTGCTACCTTTGCTACCTTTTGCTACCTTTGCTACCTTTTGCTACCTTTTGCTACCTTTTGCGACTGCACCTGACGCATGCGTTGGTGCGTGTGTCGTTGATGTGTGTGGTGTTGGTGGCAGGTTGCGCCGTGTATGCGGAGCGTGTTGGTGTACTTTCCTGTGGTCGGAAGGGTCGTGGGGCTGTTTTGGACTGTCTCGGACGTCTTGCGACGGTTTGCTACCTTTGCTACCTTTTGCTACCTTTTGCTACCTTTTGCTACCTTTTGCTACCTTTTGCTACCTTTTGCGACTGCTCTGACGCATGCGTTGGTGCGTGTCGTTGATGTGTGTGTGGTGTTGGTGGCAGGTTGCGCCGTGTATGCGGAGCGTGTTGGTGTACTTTCCTGTGGTCGGAAGGGTTGGGCGGGCTGTTTTGGACTGTCTCGGACGTCTTACGACGGTTTGCTACCTTTTGCTACCTTTTGCTACCTTTTGCTACCTTTTGCTACCTTTTGCTACCTTTTGCTACCTTTTGCGACTGCACCTGACGCATGCGTTGGTGCGTGTCGTTGATGTGTGTGGTGTTGGTGGCAGGTTGCGCCGTGTATGCGAGCGTGTTGGTGTACTTTCCTGTGGTCGGAAGGGTCGTGGGGCTGTTTTGGACTGTCTCGACGTCTTGCGACGGTTTGCTACCTTTTGCTACCTTTTGCTACCTTTTGCTACCTTTTGCTACCTTTTGCTACCTTTTGCTACCTTTTGCGACTGCATGACGCATGCGTTGGTGCGTGTCGTTGATGTGTGTGGTGTTGGTGGCAGGTTGCGCCGTGTATGCGAGCGTGTTGGTGTACTTTCCTGTGGTCGGAAGGGTCGTGGGGCTGTTTTGACTGTCTCGGACGTCTTGCGACGGTTTGCTACCTTTTGCTACCTTTTGCTACCTTTTGCTACCTTTTGCTACCTTTTGCTACCTTTTGCTACCTTTTGCGACTGCATCTGACGCATGCGTTGGTGCGTGTCGTTGATGTGTGTGGTGTTGGTGGCAGGTTGCGCCGTGTATGCGAGCGTGTTGGTGTACTTTCCTGTGGTCGGAAGGGTCGTGGGGCTGTTTTGGACTGTCTCGGACGTCTTGCGACGGTTTGCTACCTTTTGCTACCTTTTGCTACCTTTTGCTACCTTTGCTACCTTTTGCTACCTTTTGCTACCTTTTGCGACTGCTGACGCATGCGTTGGTGCGTGTCGTTGATGTGTGTGGTGTTGGTGGCAGGTTGCGCCGTGTATGCGGAGCGGTTGGTGTACTTTCCTGTGGTCGAAGGGTCGTGGGGGCTGTTTTGTGACTGTCTCGGACGTCTTGCGACGGTTTGCTACCTTTTGCTACTTTTGCTACCTTTTGCCGATGTGGTGTTGGTGGCATGGGGGGGGGTGTGGGGCTGTTTGGTTCCTTTTGCTACCTTTTGCTACCTTTTGCTACCTTTTGCTACCTTTTGCTACCTTTTGCTACCTTTTGCGACTGCACCTGACGCATGCGTTGGTGCGTGTCGTTGATGTGTGTGGTGTTGGTGGCAGGTTGCGCCGTGTATGCGGAGCGTGTTGGTGTACTTTCCTGTGGTCGGAAGGGTCGTGGGGCTGTTTTGACTGTCTCGGACGTCTTGCGACGGTTTGCTACCTTTTGCTACCTTTTGCTACCTTTTGCTACCTTTTGCTACCTTTTGCTACCTTTTGCGACTGCACCTGACGCATGCGTTGGTGCATGTCGATGATGTGTGTGGTGTTGGTGGCAGGTTGCGCCGTGTATGCGGAGCGTGTTGGTGTACTTTCCTGTGGTCGGAAGGGTCGTGGGGGCTGTTTTGACTGTCTCGGACGTCTTACGACGGTTTGCTACCTTTTGCTACCTTTTGCTACCTTTTGCTACCTTTTGCTACCTTTTGCTACCTTTTGCTACCTTTTGCGACTGCATCTGACGCATGCGTTGGTGCGTGTCGTTGATGTGTGTGGTGTTGGTGCAGGTTGCGCCGTGTATGCGGAGCGTGTTGGTGTACTTTCCTGTGGTCGGAAGGGTCGTGGCGGCTGTTTTGACTGTCTCGGACGTCTTACGACGGTTTGCTACCTTTTGCTACCTTTTGCTACCTTTTGCTACCTTTTGCTACCTTTTGCTACCTTTTGCTACCTTTTGCGACTGCATGACGCATGCGTTGGTGCGTGTCGTTGATGTGTGTGGTGTTGGTGGCAGGTTGCGCCGTGTATGCGGAGCGTGTTGGTGTACTTTCGTGTGGTCGGAAGGGTCGTGACGGCTGTTTCTGACTGTCTCCGACGTCTTACGACGGTTTGCTACCTTTTGCTACCTTTTGCTACCTTTTGCTACCTTTTGCTACCTTTTGCTACCTTTTGCGACTGCATCTGACGTATGCGTTGGTGCGTGTCGTTGATGTGTGTGGTGTTGGTGACAGGTTGCGCCGTGTATGCGGAGCGTGTTGGTGTACTTTCCTGTGGTCGGAAGGGTCGTGGCGGCTGTTTCTGACTGTCTCGGACGTCTTACGACGGTTTGCTACCTTTTGCTACCTTTTGCTACCTTTTGCTACCTTTTGCTACCTTTTGCTACCTTTTGCTACCTTTTGCGACTGCATCTGACGCATGCGTTGGTGCGTGTCGTGATGTGTGTGGTGTTGGTGGCAGGTTGCGCCGTGTATGCGAGCGTGTTGGTGTACTTTCCTGTGGTCGGAAGGGTCGTGGGCTGTTTTGACTGTCTCGGACGTCTTACGACGGTTTGCTACCTTTTGCTACCTTTTGCTACCTTTTGCTACCTTTTGCTACCTTTTGCTACCTTTTGCGACTGCATCTGACGCATGCGTTGGTGCGTGTCGTTGATGTGTGTGGTGTTGGTGGACAGGTTGCGCCGTGTATGCGGAGCGTGTTGGTGTACTTTCCTGTGGTCGGAAGGGTTGTGGGGCTGTTTCGGACTGTCTCGGACGTCTTACGACGGTTTGCTACCTTTTGCTACCTTTTGCTACCTTTTGCTACCTTTTGCTACCTTTTGCTACCTTTTGCTACCTTTTGCGACTGCATCTGACGCATGCGTTGGTGCGTGTCGTTGATGTGTGTGGTGTTGGTGACAGGTTGCGCCGTGTATGCGGAGCGTGTTGGTGTACTTTCCTGTGGTCGGAAGGGTCGTGGGGCTGTTTTGACTGTCTCGGACGTCTTACGACGGTTTGCTACCTTTTGCTACCTTTGCTACCTTTTGCTACCTTTTGCTACCTTTTGCTACCTTTTGCTACCTTTTGCTACTTTTGCTACCTTTTGCTACCTTTGCGACTGCATGACGCATGCGTTGGTGCGTGTCGTTGATGTGTGTGGTGTTGGTGACAGGTTGCGCCGTGTATGCGGAGCGTGTTGGTGTACTTTCCTGTGGTCGGAAGGGTCGTGACGGCTGTTTCTGACTGTCTCCGACGTCTTACGACGGTTTGCTACCTTTTGCTACCTTTTGCTACCTTTTGCTACCTTTTGCTACCTTTTGCGACTGCATCTGACGTATGCGTTGGTGCGTGTCGTTGATGTGTGTGGTGTTGGTGACAGGTTGCGCCGTGTATGCGGAGCGTGTTGGTGTACTTTCCTGTGGTCGGAAGGGTCGTGGCGGCTGTTTCTGACTGTCTCGGACGTCTTACGACGGTTTGCTACTTTTGCTACCTTTTGCTACCTTTTGCTACCTTTTGCTACCTTTTGCTACCTTTTGCTACCTTTTGCTACCTTTTGCGACTGCATGACGCATGCGTTGGTGCGTGTCGTTGATGTGTGTGGTGTTGGTGACAGGTTGCCGTGTATGCGGAGCGTGTTGGTGTACTTTCCTGTGGTCGGAAGGGTCGTGGGGCTGTTTCTGACTGTCTCGGACGTCTTACGACGGTTTGCTACCTTTTGCTACCTTTTGCTACCTTTTGCTACCTTTTGCTACCTTTTGCTACCTTTTGCTACCTTTTGCTACCTTTTGCGACTGCACTGACGCATGCGTTGGTGCGTGTCGTTGATGTGTGTGGTGTTGGAGGTTGCGACGTGTATGCGGAGCGTGTTGGTGTACTTTCCTGTGGTCGGAAGGGTCGTGGGGCTGTTTTGACTGTCTCGGACGTCTTACGACGGTTTGCTACCTTTTGCTACCTTTTGCTACCTTTTGCTACCTTTTGCTACCTTTTGCTACCTTTTGCTACCTTTTGCGACTGCATGACGCATGCGTTGGTGCGTGTCGTTGATGTGTGTGGTGTTGGTGACAGGTTGCGCCGTGTATGCGGAGCGTGTTGGTGTACTTTCCTGTGGTCGGAAGGGTCGTGGCGGCTGTTTCTGACTGTCTCCGACGTCTTACGACGGTTTGCTACCTTTTGCTACCTTTTGCTACCTTTTGCTACCTTTTGCTACCTTTTGCTACCTTTTGCTACCTTTTGCTACCTTTTGCTACCTTTTGCGACTGCATCTGACGTATGCGTTGGTGCGTGTCGTTGATGTGTGTGGTGTTGGTGACAGGTTGCGACGTGTATGCGGAGCGTGTTGGTGTACTTTCCTGTGGTCGGAAGGGTCGTGGCGGCTGTTTCTGACTGTCTCCGACGTCTTACGACGGTTTGCTACCTTTTGCTACCTTTTGCTACCTTTTGCTACCTTTTGCTACCTTTTGCTACCTTTTGCTACCTTTTGCGACTGCATCTGACGTATGCGTTGGTGCGTGTCGTTGATGTGTGTGGTGTTGGTGACAGGTTGCGCCGTGTATGCGGAGCGTGTTGGTGTACTTTCCTGTGGTCGGAAGGGTCGTGGCGGCTGTTTCTGACTGTCTCCGACGTCTTACGACGGTTTGCTACCTTTTGCTACCTTTTGCTACCTTTTGCTACCTTTTGCTACCTTTTGCGACTGCATCTGACGTATGCGTTGGTGCGTGTCGTTGATGTGTGTGGTGTTGGTGCAGGTTGCGCCGTGTATGCGGAGCGTGTTGGTGTACTTTCCTGTGGTCGGAAGGGTCGTGGGGCTGTTTTGACTGTCTCGGACGTCTTACGACGGTTTGCTACCTTTTGCTACCTTTTGCTACCTTTTGCTACCTTTTGCTACCTTTTGCTACCTTTTGCTACCTTTTGCGACTGCATGACGCATGCGTTGGTGCGTGTCGTTGATGTGTGTGTGGTGTTGGTGACAGGTTGCGCCGTGTATGCGGAGCGTGTTGGTGTACTTTCCTGTGGTCGGAAGGGTGTGGGGCTGTTTTGACTGTCTCGGACGTCTTACGACGGTTTGCTACCTTTTGCTACCTTTTGCTACCTTTTGCTACCTTTTGCTACCTTTTGCTACCTTTTGCGACTGCTGACGCATGCGTTGGTGCGTGTCGTTGATGTGTGTGGTGTTGGTGACAGGTTGCGCCGTGTATGCGAGCGTGTTGGTGTACTTTCCTGTGGTCGGAAGGGTCGTGGGGCTGTTTTGACTGTCTCGGACGTCTTACGACGGTTTGCTACTTTGCTACCTTTTGCTACCTTTTGCTACCTTTTGCTACCTTTTGCTACCTTTTGCTACCTTTTGCTACTTTTGCGACTGCTGACGCATGCGTTGGTGCGTGTCGTTGATGTGTGTGGTGTTGGTGACAGGTTGCGACGTGTATGCGGAGCGTGTTGGTGTACTTTCCTGTGGTCGGAAGGGTCGTGGGGCTGTTTTGACTGTCTCGGACGTCTTACGACGGTTTGCTACCTTTTGCTACCTTTTGCTACCTTTTGCTACCTTTTGCTACCTTTTGCGACTGCACATGACGCATGCGTTGGTGCGTGTCGTTGATGTGTGTGGTGTTGGTGACAGGTTGCGCCGTGTATGCGGAGCGTGTTGGTGTACTTTCCTGTGGTCGGAAGGGTCGTGGGGCTGTTTGACTGTCTCGGACGTCTTACGACGGTTTGCTACCTTTTGCTACCTTTTGCTACCTTTTGCTACCTTTTGCTACCTTTTGCTTTTGCGACTGCATGACGCATGCGTTGGTGCGTGTCGTTGATGTGTGTGGTGTTGGTGGCAGGTTGCGCCGTGTATGCGGAGCGTGTTGGTGTACTTTCCTGTGGTCGGAAGGGTCGTGGGGCTGTTTTGACTGTCTCGGACGTCTTACGACGGTTTGCTACCTTTTGCTACCTTTTGCTACCTTTTGCTACTTTTGCTACCTTTGCTACCTTTTGCTACTTTTGCTTTTGCGACTGCATCTGACGTATGCGTTGGTGCGTGTCGTTGATGTGTGTGGTGTTGGTGACAGGTTGCGCCGTGTATGCGGAGCGTGTTGGTGTACTTTCCTGTGGTCGGAAGGGTCGTGACGGCTGTTTCTGACTGTCTCCGACGTCTTACGACGGTTTGCTACCTTTTGCTACCTTTTGCTACCTTTTGCTACCTTTTGCTACCTTTTGCTACCTTTTGCGACTGCATCTGACGCAT
>JAKVDI010000231.1:0-26600 GCA_022836835.1 Pythium insidiosum | reverse complement strand
TTAAACCATAAGGACCAAACATTTCAATTAAACCTTTATCTATCATTTTATATGAATAATTATAACCAATTTTTAATACATATTGATTTATAAATTCATAGTAAATTTTATCAAAATACCATTTTCTATTTAAAAAATTATAAAAATATAAACCGATATTAGATGTTTTTAATTCATATAAAAATTTAAATTTGAAAAAATATAAGTAAAAAGCACTAAATAATCCACAAAAACTTAAAATTACTGGTAATAATTTTATAAAAGTTGGTAAAAATTCTGCATCAATCATTTGATTATTTATAGGATTTATATAAATAGAATTATTCCAAAAATTTGATCCTAAACCTACAAACATATCTCTAGATAAATAACCAATAAAAATACTACCAAAAGCTAAAATACCTAAAGGTAAACCCATTTCTAAAGGCACATCATGTGCATGTTTGATTACATTTTTATATGCATTTGTTTCACTTAAAAAAGCAAAAAATAATAATCGAGTCGAATAAAAAGCAGTAAAAAAAGCACCAATAGTACCTAACCAATAAGCAAAATGACCTGTTTCACTAAAACTAGCAAAAGAAATTTCTAATATAAGATCTTTTGAATAAAAACCTGTTAAAAAAGGAAATCCCATTAATGATAGTGATCCTATTAAGAACATTATATATGTAAAAGGTAAAATTCGTCTTAATCCACCCATTTTTCTAATATCTTGTTCATCACTCATAGCATGAATAACTGCACCAGAACATAAAAAAAGTAAAGCTTTAAAATACGCGTGATTAGATAAGTGAAATATAGCTAAAGGATAATTTGATAAACCACAAGCAAAAAACATATAACCTAATTGACTACATGTTGAATATGCAACAATTTTTTTAAAATCATTTTGAACTAAACCTTGATTTTTTTGTTACAGTTAAGTCATCAAAAGATTCTAAAAGTTTTATTTTGTCACTATATTTAAAATTTTTTGTCTTTAAAGTTTTTAAAAATAATTCTTGATTATTTTGTAGTTGATCAAAATCATCATGTAATTTATTTTTTTTTTCTAAAAAGGGTTCTAAATGATCATTAAAGTTCAAATTATTCCTTGCATTATCATTATGTATATAATTTTTACGTAAATCAAATAAATTTTTTTTTATTTCAGTACAAAAATCTTTTGAACTTAAAGATTTAATATTTTTTAGATAATTAGATTGAATTTTATTTTCATCTATTACTAATAATTGATTTAAATCTTCCGGTTCAAAATTTTCATTTTCTATTTTAGGATTTATTTTTGTATCATTTATTAAAAAAAAATTTGGATAATTTATAGAAAAATTTAAAATATGATTTTCTTTTTTATTTTCAAAAATATCTTCCATATCGAAAAACTCTGAAAACTGAGGAAAATCTAATATTTCATCTATATTTTCTTCAGGTGATTCTTTAAGAAAACTTATTTGAGTTTCAAGTCGTAAATTAACTGAATATATAAAACTATATAATTCTTTATGAGCTGTTAAATAATCTTCTAAAGATTTATATAATTCTTTTTTATTAAAAATAAAACTTAATATTTTTTCTGATAAATCTTTATTTATTTGATTAGAAATTAAATATTTATTAGCTATAAATATAGAATTATTAAAACCTGTAAAAGATTCGATAGTTTTTAAAAAAGATGTATGACATGTATAAAGAACTATATTATTTGTAATTAAAGTATCTTCTAAAAAACCTATATAATTTATTATTTTTATATCCTTACTATGTTCTAAATCTTCAGAATCATACTCTACTGAAGATTCACCGCTACTACCAGTATTTTCAGTTTGAAAATTATCGAAAATTTCTATTATTTTTAAGGTATTTAAAAACAAGAAATTATTTTCTTTTAATAATAATTTTAAAATATGTGTTGAAAAGTAATAATCATTAAAATTTATACCCTCTATACTGGATAATAAAAAGCAAAATGTTGCTGGAATATTTTTTCTTCGTTCAATTTCAGCACCTAGTTTTAAATAACTCGTAATATCATATATACTATTTTTTTTTATTTTATAAAATTCTTCACGTGACAAAAGTGGATAATTTTTAAATTCTAAAAGTATATTATCGATATCTTGATCTAATTTTTTAAATAAATTAACTACTAAATTTTCATTTTCTTGGACATTTTCCATGCATAAAGTAGTGGGTTGTAAAATATTATATATTTGAATAAATATAATATTTATTAATGAAGTACTTATTAAAAAGCTTTTAAAAACAATAAGTAAAAAAAGTAGTATATAAAAAAATTGTATTATTTTTATAATTTTTGGAAAAAAATAAAAAACAAAATATAAATAAATTTTATTTTCGAATATTTTGATTAAATTTTTAAAGTTTTTAATGTTGATGAATAACATAAAAATTTTTTTGTTTATATATTATATTAATTTATTTTTCAATAAATTAATAATTAAAAATAAATTTATTATAAAGATAATAAATTTATTTTATAGATAGAAATATCACCATATATTTTAAAAAAAAGTATCATAATAGCTAAACCAATAGCAGATTCAGCAGCAGCTACTGTTAAAATGTATAAAGAAAATATTTGACCTATTAAATCATCTAAAAAAACTGAAAAATAAATAAAATTTAAGTTTATTGATAATAATAATAATTCAATAGACATTAAGATAATTATAATATTTTGTCGATTTAAAACAATACCGAATAAACCTAGACAAAATAAAAAGAAATTTACAATAAAATGATTTAAAATATTCATTTTTATAACCAATTAAAACTAATTAAAATACTAGAAGTATATAGAAACCAACTAATAGTAAAAGGTAAGAAAACCTTCCAACCTAATCTCATTAATTGATCATAACGGTATCTAGGTAAAATAGCTCTAGCTACTACAAAAAGTACTACGAAAAAACATATTTTTAAACTTAACCAAAATGAACCTGGTAAAATATTTAAAAAATGCAAGTTAAAAGGAAAAGGTGCTAACCAACCTCCTAAAAATAAAAGACTTGTTAAAGTACTCATTAATAACATATTAGCATATTCACCTAAAAAGAATAAAGCAAAACCCATAGCAGAGTATTCTACATTATAACCTGAAACTAATTCAGCTTCAGCTTCAGGTAAATCAAAAGGGTGTCTATTAGTTTCTGCTAAACATGATATAAAAAAAATTATAAAAATTGGAAACAATGGTATACAATACCAAATAGTTTTTTGTGCTAAAACTATTTCAATTAAATTTAAAGATTTAGCACAAACAATAACTGATAATATTGAAAAACCTATAGTCAATTCATATGAAACCATTTGAGCTGTTGATCTTAAAGCACCTAAGAAAGAATATTTAGAATTACTTGACCATCCTGCAATAATTATTCCATAAACTCCTAAAGATGATATTGCTAATAAATATAGAATACCTATATTTAATTCAGTATAAAACATACCAAAACCTAAAGGAATAATAACCCAACTTAATAAACTTAAAAAAAAAGTTAAAATAGGCGCTATAACAAATAAAATAATATCAGCATTACTAGGTAATACAGTTTCTTTAACAAAAAGTTTTAAACCATCAGCTAATGGTTGTAATAAACCAAAAACACCGACTACATTAGGACCACGTCTACGTTGTATTGAAGCTAATACTTTACGTTCTACTAAAGTAAAATAAGCTATAGAAATTAATAAAGGTAAAATTAAAATTAAGATTTTTAATATTGTGTATATCATATTTTATTTGTTTTATTTTATCTAAAATTATTATTATCTTTTATTATTTTTTTAGAATTAATAATTATTTTTGAATATTCTTCTAAAATATTAGTATAATAATGATTTTTTATTAAAGAGTTTAAAAAATTTAAATTAATGTTAATTTTTTTTCTTTCAAAGTAAAAATTATTTATTATTTTTAATTTTTTATTTGATAAATAAGGTAATATTTCTTTTAATAAGAAAAAAGATTTTTCTTTTTTTTCTAATTGATTTTTATTTATAATAAATTTATAAATATATTTAAATATAATAGAATCTTTTCTTTGTTCTGTTGATAGATTTAAAATTTGATCATTTTTTTGAACCCTACCTTCTAAATTTATATATGTACCTTTTTTTTCTAAGAAAGTTAATCCAGGTAAAATTAAATTTGATTTTTGAGCATCTTCAGTAAAATGATGGCCTTGATATATTACAAAATTATTTTTATCTTGTTTTAATTTATTTTTTAAATTAGTATTATATAAATAATAAATATTTGCATTTTTTTTTTTTTTTTGAAAATTATTAAAATTTATTTCTAAAAAATTTATAAAACTAGTTGTTGAATTAAAAAAATTTATATTATTATTTTTAAATGTATTTAATTCTTTAAATTTTGAAATAAGATAAAAACCATTTTTTTGATTTAATACATTTTCACCAACAATTATTAAAGGATTTTTTGCTTTTTTTAATTTTTTACAAAAACTATGCTTTCCTAATAAAATTTTAATTAAAGTTTCATTATTTAAACCTAAATTTTGAATAGGAAAAGTAAAATTATTATTATGACCAATATAAGCTATATCAAAATTACCTTTTTTTAATCTATTTATTAAGTGAATATTTAAAATAGAACCTTCTTTTCTAATATTACTATTTATTATTAAACAAACATCGCTATCTTCAATAGTTTTCATATTATTATTAAATAAAAAATTATTTGTTAAATCAGAATTAATTTTTAAATTATTTTCATTTAAATATTTTTCAAAAATAATATTAGAAAAACCCATTTTGTTTAAATTTTTTTTTAATAAAAATAAAGATTCTAAATCAGTTAAATCACCTATAATTGTTTTAACATTTGAACCATCTTCTAGATTTAATTTTTTATTTAAAATATTTAAAGCTTGAGACCATGATATTTTATTAAATTTATTATTATTATCTTTTAATAAAGGATATTTTATTCTTTGATATTTTAAACTATCAAAAAAAAATCGGGTTTTATTTGAAATCCATTCTTTATTTATATTAAAATTAGTTTTAGGTAATATACGAACAACTTCATTATTAAAAATATCTACTTTTATATTTGATCCTATAGAATCTAAAATATCAACACCTTCTTTTCTTTTTAATTCCCAAGTTCTTGCTTTAAAAGTAAAAGGTTTTGATGTTAAAGCACCTACTGGGCATAAATCAATTAAATTTCCTGAAAATTCAGAATTAAATATATTAGGATAATAAAAGTTTATTTCTGTTTTATTACCACGTCCAGTTGTACCTAAATTATCAATACCACAAATTTCATTAGCAAAACGAACACAACGTGTACAATGAATACATCTAGTCATTATTGTTTTAATAAAAGGTCCACAATATTTGTCTTCAACAACACGTTTTTTAAAAAAAAAACGACTTCTATCTGAACCAAAAATAAGTGTTTGATCTTGTAAATCACATTCTGAAGCTTGATCACATATTGGACAATCTAAAGGATGATTGATCAATAAAAATTCTAAAACACTTTCTCTAGCTTTTTGTACTAAAGGTGTATCAGTAAAAATTTTCATATTATTCATTACTGGCATAGCACAAGAAGCAACAGGTTTAGGTGAATTTTCAATTTCAACTAAGCACATACGACAATTACCTGCAATTTGTAAATTTTCCTGAAAGCAGAATTTTGGTATTTCAATTTTTAAGTTATTACAAGCTTGTAATACTGTTAAATTTTTATTTACTTTAAGTTTTATACCATTTATATATATAGTAACCATAAAAAAAAAAAAAAAAAATATTACTTTATTACTAAAAAGATAAATTTTTTACAAAAAAAGTTATCTTATTTATAATATTTTTTATTTAAAAAATATTATATAAAAATTAATAATTAATATTATTATAAACTATTTTAAAAATATTTTATATTGTTTTAGAAAAAATTTAAGGTGTATATATAAAAATAAAAAATTGTATTAAAAAAGAATATGATAACAAACTATATAAACCAAATAGCTTTTTTAGACATGGCTGAACCTTGGCAAATAGGTTTTCAAGACCCTGCTACACCTGTAATGGAAGGTATTATTAATTTCCACCATGATTTAATGTTTTTTTTAATAATTGTAACTGTTTTTGTTTGTTGGATGTTATTTAGAGTAGTAACTTTATTTGATGAAAAAAAAAATCCAATTCCTGCTACATTTGTTCACGGTGCTACTATCGAAATAATTTGGACTACTATTCCAGCATTAATTTTATTAACAGTGGCTGTTCCTTCTTTCGCTTTATTATATTCTATGGATGAAATCATTGATCCTATAATTACTTTAAAAGTAATCGGTAGTCAATGGTATTGGAGTTATGAATATTCTGATAATTTAGAATTTGCTGATGAACCTTTAATTTTTGATAGTTATATGGTTCAAGAAAATGATTTAGAAATAGGTCAATTTAGATTATTAGAAGTAGATAACAGAGTTGTTGTACCAACAAATAGTCATATTAGAGTTTTAATTACAGCATCAGATGTTTTACATTCATGGGCTGTTCCTTCTTTAGGTATTAAATTAGATGCTTGTCCAGGTCGTTTAAATCAAACTTCTATGTATATTAAAAGAGAAGGTGTTTTTTATGGTCAATGTAGTGAAATTTGTGGAATAAATCATGGTTTTATGCCAATTGTTGTAGAAGCAGTTTCATTAGAAGATTATTTAGTTTGGTTAAAAAATAAAGTTAATTTTGATTTTGATGCATAATCTTTTTATTAATATATGTTATTAAAAATTATAATATCTTTATTAATAATATTATTACTATTTTCAGATTTTAAAAGTATAAAAGAAAAAATTAATTTTTTTTTAAAAAAAAAAACTAATTAAATTATCAAAAATAAAAATTAAAATACTTTTTTATTTTTGAATATTATTTTTTTATTAAAGAAAAATGATATCTTTAATTATTAAAATAAAAATTTTAAAAGAAATACTTTTTTATAAATATTAAAAATTCAATTATTATGAACTTACAAAAAATATCTAATTGGTCAACTAGATGGCTTTTTTCAACTAATCATAAAGATATAGGTACACTATATTTGATTTTTGGTGCTTTTTCTGGTGTAGTTGGTACAACATTATCTCTTTTAATAAGAATGGAATTAGCACAACCTGGTAATCAAATTTTTATGGGAAATCATCATTTATATAATGTTGTTGTTACTGCACATGCTTTCTTAATGATTTTCTTTATGGTTATGCCTATTTTAATTGGAGGCTTTGGTAACTGGTTTGTACCTTTAATGATTGGTGCACCAGATATGGCTTTCCCTAGAATGAATAATATTAGTTTTTGGTTATTACCTCCTTCATTATTATTATTAGTATCTTCAGCTCTTGTTGAATCAGGTGCTGGTACTGGTTGGACTGTTTACCCACCATTATCAAGTGTACAAGCACATTCAGGTCCTTCTGTAGATTTAGCTATTTTTAGTTTACACTTATCTGGTATTTCATCATTATTAGGTGCTATTAATTTTCTTTCAACTATTTATAACATGAGAGCTCCTGGTTTAAGTTTCCATAGATTACCTTTATTTGTTTGGTCTGTTTTTATTACAGCATTTTTATTATTATTAACATTACCTGTATTAGCAGGAGCAATTACTATGTTATTAACTGATAGAAATTTAAATACTTCATTCTACGATCCATCTGGTGGAGGTGATCCTGTATTATATCAACATTTATTTTGGTTTTTTGGACACCCTGAAGTTTATATTTTAATTTTACCAGCTTTTGGTGTAATTAGTCATGTAATTGCAACTTTTTCAAGAAAAAATGTTTTTGGATATTTAGGTATGGTTTATGCTATGTTATCTATTGGTTTATTAGGATCTATCGTTTGGGCACACCATATGTTCACCGTAGGTTTAGATGTTGATACAAGAGCATATTTCTCTGCTGCTACAATGATTATTGCAGTTCCTACAGGTATTAAAATCTTTAGTTGGTTAGCAACTATGTGGGGTGGTTCTTTAAAATTTGAAACACCTATGATGTTCACCGTAGGTTTCTTATTATTATTCGTTATAGGTGGAGTAACTGGTGTTGTTATGTCTACATCAGGTATTGATATAGCTATACACGATACTTATTATATTGTAGCACACTTCCATTATGTATTATCTATGGGAGCTGTATTTGGTATTTTTGCTGGATTCTATTATTGGGTTGGAAAAATTACTGGAAGAAAATATCCTGAAGTTTTAGGACAAATTCATTTCTGGTTATTCTTTATAGGTGTAAATTTAACTTTCTTCCCAATGCATTTCTTAGGATTAGCTGGTATGCCTAGAAGAGTACCTGATTTCCCAGATGCTTATAGTGGTTGGAATGCTGTATCTTCTTTTGGTTCATATATATCATTCTTTTCTGCAATGTTATTCTTCTATATAGTATACGTAACTTTATTATATGGTAAAAAAATACAAAAAAATAATTAATTTTTTTTAAAATTAATTATTTTTAAGAGGAAATAGTTTAATGGTAGAGCGTGGGTCTCCAAAACCCTTAATGTAGGTTCGAATCCTACTTTCCTTGTTTTATTTAATTATTTTTTTTACTTAAAAATAATTTTTATTTGATATTTTTATAATATCAAATTATATATATCTTATAATAAAATTATGTTACTATTATCTATAATATTCTTACCTCTTTTCGGATCAATTGCTTCCGGTTTTTTTGGTTTTTTTATAGGACGAAATGGTTCTGTAATAATAACCACTTTAACAACATTCTTAAGTTTTATTTTTTCATTAATAATTTTTTATAATTCAATTACAAATCATTATGAGTATTTAATTTATTTAGCTACTTGGATTAATAGTGGTCTTTTTACTTGTAATTGGAGTTTTTTATTTGATACATTAACAATGGTTATGTTAATTGTTGTTACAAGTATATCAACATTAGTTCATTTATACTCATCTCAATATATGGTAAATGATCCACATTTATCTCGTTTTATGTCATATTTATCTTTATTCACCTTTTTCATGATTATTTTAGTAACTGGTGATAATTTTATACAAATGTTCGTAGGTTGGGAAGGTGTTGGATTTTGTTCTTTCTTATTAATTAATTTTTGGTTTACAAGATTACAAGCAAATAAAGCAGCGATAAAAGCTATGTTAGTTAATCGTATTAGTGATTTAATTTTAATTTTAGGTATATTAACTATCTTTTTTAATATAAGAACTGTTGAATATTTTAGTTCTTTTGCTGCTATTTCTATTGTAGAAAATTATAATTTTATTTTTTTTAATTATAGTTTAAATATTATAGATGTAGCCTGTATTTTAATTTTTATAGGTGCTATGGGTAAGTCAGCTCAAATTTTTTTACATTTATGGTTACCTGATGCAATGGAAGGACCTACACCGGTTTCTGCTTTAATACATGCGGCAACAATGGTTACTGCAGGTGTTTATTTAACTGCTCGTTGTTCTCCTATTTTTGAATATTCTATTTTCTCATTAAAAATTGTTACAATTATAGGTGCTTCTACTGCTTTTTTTGCAAGTACTGTAGGTTTAGTTCAAAATGATTTTAAAAAAATTGTTGCATATTCAACATGTAGTCAATTAGGTTATATGTTTTTTGCTTGTGGTTTATCAAATTATCCTTTAGCTATATTTCACTTATCTAATCACGCGTATTTTAAAGCTTTACTTTTTTTATGTTCTGGTGCAGTTATTCATGCTATGAGTGATGAACAAGATATTAGAAAAATGGGTGGATTAAGACGAATTTTACCTTTTACATATATAATGTTCTTAATAGGATCACTATCATTAATGGGATTTCCTTTTTTAACAGGTTTTTATTCAAAAGATCTTATATTAGAAATTTCTTTTGCTAGTTTTAGTGAAACAGGTCATTTTGCTTATTGGTTAGGTACTATTGGTGCTTTTTTTACTGCTTTTTATTCGACTCGATTATTATTTTTTGCTTTTTTAAGTGAAACAAATGCATATAAAAATGTAATCAAACATGCACATGATGTGCCTTTAGAAATGGGTTTACCTTTAGGTATTTTAGCTTTTGGTAGTATTTTTATTGGTTATTTATCTAGAGATATGTTTGTAGGTTTAGGATCAAATTTTTGGAATAATTCTATTTATATAAATCCTATAAATAATCAAATGATTGATGCAGAATTTTTACCAACTTTTATAAAATTATTACCAGTAATTTTAAGTTTTTGTGGATTATTTAGTGCTTTTTACTTATATTTTTTCAAATTTAAATTTTTATATGAATTAAAAACATCTAATATCGGTTTATATTTTTATAATTTTTTAAATAGAAAATGGTATTTTGATAAAATTTACTATGAATTTATAAATCAATATGTATTAAAAATTGGTTATAATTATTCATATAAAATGATAGATAAAGGTTTAATTGAAATGTTTGGTCCTTATGGTTTAGTTACAATTTTTTCTTATTTAAGTAAACAAGTGATATTATTACAAACAGGATATATTTATCATTATTCTTTATTAATATTAATAAGTACTATTTTTTAATAAATATAATGTTTTTATCTATTTTATTTTATATAAATTACAATATTATTATTTTAATATTTTTAATTTTTTGTATATTAAAAATATCAAATAATAAAATATTATAATAAATTTAAAAAATTTATTATAATATTTTATTTTATATTAGAACTAAAACTGTTTATATTATTTTTATTTTAATAAAAATAATATAAAATTTAAATTAAAAAGCGAATAAGATTAAGAAAGCAATCATTAAACAGAATAACGCGATAGATTCAGTTAAAGCGAAACCTAAAATAGCTGTTCTTGTTAAATCTTGTTGTAAAGAAGGGTTTCTAGAAATACCTAAAACTAATGAACTAAAAACAGAACCGATACCAATACCAGCACCTGCTAATCCAATAGTAGCTAATCCAGCACCAATAAATTTTGCAGATTGTAATAACATAATTATTAAATGAAAAATAAATTTGTACATTTTATAAAATGAAAATAATAAAACTTTATATATAAAATCGGAAGAAAAGGATTCGAACCTTTGATCTTCTGTTCCCAAAACAGATGCATTAAACCATACTATGCTACCTTCCGTTTAATGATGGTAGGATTTGAACCTACAACATTAGGATTATGATTCCCACGCTCTACCATTAAACTACATCATCATTATTTAAAATAGAAATATGAAAATAAGTCGAAGTGGGATTTGAACCCACGAGTTATTAAAATAACTGATAGTTTAGCAAACTACTGCCTTAAACCGGACTTGGCTATTCGACCTAAAAATATATAACTTCTTTGATAGGATTTGAACCTACAACCTAATGGTTAACAGCCATTTGCTCTACCATTGAGCTACAAAGAAAGAAATATAAATAAAAATAAAATTTTTGAAACTTTTAGTATTTTTAAGCTGAATATTTTACAATACTTGCACTTAAAACCTATCAATGTAATAGTCTATTACAGTTTTCATTTGAAAAAATTTTAAGAATGGTTTCTTACTTAGATGCTTTCAGTAATTATCCAAAATAAATTTAGCTACTCGGCGATGCTTTAAAACAACCGATACACCAGAGATTTACCCTTCTCGGTCCTCTCGTACTAGAGTTAGATTCTTTCATTTTTCAAAATATCTATAGAAGATAGGAACCAAACTGTCTCACGACGTTCTAAACCCAACTCACGTACCACTTTAATCGGCGAACAGCCGAACCCTTGGAACCTTCTTCAGCTCCAGGATGTGATGAGTCGACATCGAGGTGCCAAACGACTCCGTCGATAGGAGCTCTTAGGAGTCATCAGCCTGTTATCCCCGGAGTACCTTTTATCCGTTGAGCGATAATCTTTCCACCAAGAATTATCGGATCACTATGACCGACTTTCGTCCCTGCTCGATATGTCTATCTTACAGTCAAGCAAGCTTATACCATTGCGCTCTACAATTGATATTTAAATCCAATTTGAGCTTACCTTTGTACACCTCCGTTACTCTTTAGGAGGTGACCGCCCCAGTCAAACTACCAACCATACACTGTCTATTTTTTAAAAATATTAGTTATCTATTTTAATAAGAGTGGTATTTCAATGTCATCTAAACAATTCACTTGCGTGAAGGTCTCAAAGATTCCCACTTATGCTACACATATTAGATAGAATAACAATATAAAGATGTAGTAAAGGTTCACGGGGTCTTTCCGTCTAACTATAGAGAATCCGCATCTTCACGGATAATTCAAATTCACTGAGTCTATATTGGAGACAGCGGGGATGTCGTTACACCATTCATGCAGGTCGGAACTTACCCGACAAGGAATTTCGCTACCTTAGGACCGTCAGAGTTACGGCCGCCGTTTACTGGGACTTCCATTCAATGCTTAAACATCTCCTATTAATCTTCCAGCACCGGGCAGGTGTCAGACCCTATACATCATGTTACCATTTAGCAGAGTCCTAAGTTTTTATTAAACAGTCGCAACCCCCTATTCTGTGCCACCTTATTTTCATAAGGTACTCTTTCTCCCGAAGTTACAGAGTCATTTTGCCGAGTTCCTTCAATATAGTTCTCTCATTCACCTTAGTCTACTCGACCTATTCACCTGTGTCGGTTTAGGGTACGGTTTTTGTTTTAAAAAGCTGTTTCCTGAAAAAGTTTAACTTTTTGTCACTTTTTAAAAAAAATTTAATTTAAAAATTATCCCATCAGAATTTGCTTTCGTCAAATCTTCCTTAGGGGCCGTTTCACTCTATGAAATACATCTTAACATAGAAACCCTTGAATTTACGGTGATAATGATTTTTTTCATTATTTTTTGTTACTAATGCCAGCATTTTCTTTTCTGATATCTTCAACATATTTTACAATATATCTTTATCAACATACAGAATGTTCCGCTACCGTTTTATTTTATAAAAATAAAACTTGCCGCTTCGGTAAATTTCTTAAGTCTCGATACATTTTAGGCGCAAAAAAACTAGACCAATGAGCTATTACGCTTTCTTTAAAGGATGGCTGCTTCCAAGCCTACCTACTGGTTGTCATCATTTCTTTACTTCCTTTTTCACTTAGAATATTATTTAGAGACCTTAGCGATCAATCTGGGCTGTTTCCCTCTTGACAATAGACCTTAGCGCCTAATGTCTGTCTATTTAAATTACCTTTTTTCGTATTCGGAGTTTCTAAGAGTTCAGTAAGTTTTTACGCCCCCTAGCTCAATGAGTGCTCTACCCCAAAAAAAGCTTTTAAATGCTCTACTTCAATAGATTTCGCGGAAAACCAGCTATCTCCGAGTTTGATTAGCCTTTCACTCCTAACCACAAATCATCTCCATATTTTGCCACACATGTGAGTTCGATCCTCCAAATAGTTTTACCTATTTTTCAATCTGTTCATGGTTAGATCACTCGGTTTCGGGTCTTATTTTTATAACTAAAAAGCATTTTAAAACTTGTGTTATCTACGCCTACTTTATAAAATTAAGCTTGCTATAAAAATAAACTTGCTGGCCCATTATGCAAAAGGTACACTGTCACTTTAATAAAAAGTTCCAATTGATTGTTAACATTAAGTTTCAGAATTATTTCAAACTCGAAAGTTCTTTTTCACCTTTCCTTTACAGTACTTGTTCACTATCGGTCATTAATTCTTAAAGGTTTTGAGGGTGGTTCCCCAATTTTCAAAAAAGACTACACATATCTCTTCTTACTAATATAAAAATTGATATCATTTTACAGGACTTTAACCTTCTTTGGTAAATTTTTTAAAATTTTTCAAATAATATTTTTATAATTTTTATAAACCTAAGTCCATTTTCGCTCGTCACTACTCACGGATTCTCGTTTGATTTTTATAACAGTTACTAAGATATTTCAATTCACTGTTTTTCAAATTTTCACATAGAAAAAGTTTTCTTTAGGAGATCTATATTTCAAAATATTTTTATATTCAATATAGCTTTTCGCATTTTTACGTCCTAAAAATAAAATTAATGCCAAGGCATCCACTTAATGCTTTTTTTATTATACTTAAACCATTAAAATGGTTTTTTTTATTTTTTTTTTAAATATTCATTTACTAATTTTAAATTTAAAAAAAAAGGATACATAATTTCATTAAATTTAGGTTTTTTTAAAAAAATACCTTTTTTTAATTTTTTATTTTTATATAAATAATAATTTTGATTATTTTTATTTATTTTTTTTTCTTCTTTTTCTATAAATTTTTTTTTTTTGTATATAAAATTTTTTTTTTGTATTTGATTTTTTTTCATTTATGAATTAACAATACTAATAAGATCACCTTTTTTTAATAATAAATTAGGTTTACTTACAATTTTATTATTAACTTTTATTTTTTTATGATTTATTAGCTGTTTTGCTTGAAATATTGTTTTAGCTAATTTTAATCTTAAAACATTTATATCTAAACGACTTTCTAAAGTAATAACAAAATTTTTAAAAATATTGATTTTATTTTTTCTTTTTGATAATTTTTTAAATAAATTTTTTAATTGATATTCAGGAATACAACCATAAAAATTTTTGAATTGTTGTTTTTCAAATAATCTTTTTTGAAAAAATTTATTTCTTTTTTCTGGTTTTATTTCTTTTTTATATTTTAATCTTTTTTTAAATAAATTCCATTTTTTTTTTTTTAATTTTGATACTTTTAAATATGCATGAGGATTACTGTTATTTTGAAAACAGATTTTATTTCGAGGTCTTAATTTATTCATATTATTAAAATATTTTTTTAATAAATACATTAATGTATATAATGATTTTATATTTTTAGAATTACTAACAATTGGATAATTAATATTTTGTAAACTTTGACTTGTATTTATAAAAGAAATAATTGGAATATTCAATATTGATAATTCTTTATTTAAAAATTTTTCATTAATTGAACTTTTAATTATTATAATCAATTTTATTTCATTTTTGTCTAATAAAGAATTAATTTCTTCATTAAAAACTTTATTCCTTATTTTATTAGTTATTAAGCCATTCACCCATTCTTTATTAAAAAAAAGAATATTTTTATTATTTTTAATAAATTTTTTATTTGTTAAAAATTGAACATCTTCAGAATTTCCTATTATTAATATTTTTTCTTTATTATTTAAAGTATATTCTATTAATTTAAATATTCTTTTTAAATAAAAAGAAACATTTTTTAAATTTATAATAGCATAATTATGTCTAACACCATAAATAAAAGGCATGATATCTTTATTAGTATCTTTTAATGATTCACCGTATAAATTTTTTGATTTAAATAATAAATTTAATAAAATATTATTATTATTATTTTTTTTTTTTATCATATCTAATTATTTTTTACTTTTTTTTCCTTCTTTTTGAATGATTTTTTCATTTTTTAATAATAAACCTTTTCCTTTATAAGGTTCTGGTTTTTTAAAATTTTTAATATAATGTACAAATTGAGTTAAATAAATATAATCAATACTACTAAAAATTAAATTGTTAGTTTGATTAATAATTTTAATATTATTAGGTATAGGTACTGTAATATTATGACTAAATCCTAATTTTAATATTAAATTATTATTTTCAATAAAAGTTTTAAAACCAATTCCTTTTAAAATTAAGTTTAATTTAAAACCTTGTAAAACACCTTTTATTTTAATTTTTATTAATTTATTATATAAATTTAAAATACTTTTTTTATTTTTTTCTGAATTAATTATTAAAATTAATTGATTTTTTTTTGAATAGATATATATATCTTTTTTAAAATTTAACGATAAAGTTCCTAAAACACCATTAAAATATATATTATTTTCTTGAATTTTAATTTTTAAATTTTTAGGAAATTTTATTATTTTATCAACAAAAAAAATTTGAACATTACCTATAGAACTGTTAAAAAAAATTTTATTTTTTATTTTAATATTTTTTTTTAATAATTTTATCATAATTTTAGAATATTTTACAAATTAATTCACCACCAACATTTAATTTTTTAGCTTCTAAATCAGTTAATAAACCTAAAGGTGTTGATAATATATAAAATCCGTGTTTTTTAATATATAAATCTTTATTTTTTATATATAAACGTTTTCCTGGTTTTGATAAACGTTTAATTTCATGAATAACTGATTTATTATTTTTATATTTTAAATATACTTCAATTTGATTTTTTGAATTTATTTTATAACTTTTAATAAATCCTTCATTAAGTAATATATTTAATACATTAATAGATTGTTTTGAATTTTGTTGTATTATTTTGGTTTTTTTTGATAAAAAACCATTTTTAATTTTTGAAAATAAATTTGAAAGAGTATCTGTAATAATCATAAATATTTATTTTACCAACTATATTTAGAAACACCAGGTAAAAAACCTTCAGATGCTAATTTTCGTAATTGAATTCTTGAGATTTTAAATAAACGATAAATACTTCTAGTACGTCCTGTTAAAACACAAATATTTTTTATACGTGTTATTGAAGAATTTTGATTAAAAAAAAACCATTTTTGCTGTAATTTCCATCTTAAATCTTTTTTTATATTCAAATTTTTTGAAATAATTTTTAAAACTAATCTTTTTTTTTCTAAATTTTTAAATAAATATCTTTGTTTTATATTTTTTTTTATTTTTTTTTGCATAATTGTTACTTAAAATAAAAATGGAGATAATCGGACTCGAACCGATAACCTTATATTTGCAAAACATACTTTCTACCAATTGAAATATATCCCCATAATAAGTGTATTGGGACTCGAACCCAAGACCATCGGATTAAAAGTCCGGTGCTCTACCAACTGAGCTATACACTTATTTATATTATAAATTAATAAATACTTTTTTTAATAATAAAAATCTTTGATTTAAAAAAAAATTTATTTTTTTTTTTAATAAATTGTTAATTAAAGGTTTTTCTTGAATTAAATTACTTTCATTAAATTTATAAATAGTTTTTTTTTTAATTAAAAATGATTCAAAATTTGAACAAAAATTTTTGTATGAATTATTGAAAAAAAATATAATATTATTTTTTTCAAAATTAATTTGATTTTTTTTATCATTATTAATTATAATTTTTTTTTTTCTAAATTTTAAATTATAACAAATTTTTGGTAAGAAAAAATAAGTAATAAAAAAATAAAAATTTAAAAAGAAAAAAAGAAACCATGAAACTTGATTAAAAAAGGAAAATTGATCAAATTGTGGCATAATTATTTTTTTTTTTCTGTTTTTTTACATATTCTTTTCTAGAAAAATCGCTTTTATTATTTTTTTTTTTTATTTCTAAAATCATTTGTTTTTTGAAATTTTTTATCTGTGAATATTTAATAATTTCTTCTAAATACGAAGTACGTGAAAAAATAGCTTTTTTTTTTACTTTTTCAATTTTAAAATTTAAATATCTTAATTTATATGTTCGAATAATTTGTTTTGTTCTTATTTTTTTAAAATTATAAAAAAAATTTTTATATTTAAATTTTTGTTTATTATATTTTTTAATATAATTATTTTTTTTATTATTTATTAAATTATTTAAATTAATCGATTTCATTGAAAAAAGAATACCTAAAATACCTATAAAAACTTTTTTATTATTTTTATTACCAGTTAAAACTCTACCTTTAATAATATTTCTTTTTTTTTTTATATAATTTAATAATATTCTATTAAAATTATATAATATATTATAATTTAAATTATAATTAAATAATACTTTATCATCATATGTAGTTTTAATTGTATGTATGTTTTTTAAATCTAAAACTGTTAAAGGTATATCTATATTTTCATAATTATTAAATTCAATAATATTTGAATCTTGATTTTTATATAATATTTGATTTTCAAATAAAATATTTTTTAATTTAAATTTATTCTTTTTTAAAGAATTATTTTTTAAAAAATGTTGATAATTTAGTAAACTATTAAATTTTTCTTTTTTTAGTTTATTCATATTAGAAAAAATATAGGCTTAGTAGGACTTGAACCTACAACTCTACCGTTATGAGCGGTATGCTCTAACCAATTAAACTATAAGCCCTTATTATTTATAAATAAATTTAGTTTTGATAGGTAATTTATTTGAACCTGCTTTTAAAACTTTTTTTGCATTTTCTAGTGAAATACCACTTATTTCAAATAATATTTGACCTTTTTTAACTTTTGCAACCCAAAAAGAAACAGCTCCTTTACCTTTACCCATTCTATTTTCTGTAGGTTTAGCTGTAACAGGTGTATCAGGAAAAATTCTTATCCATAAGAAACCTAATCGTTTCATTTTTCGAACAATAATTCGACGTGAAGCTTCTATTTGTCTTGCTGTTAATCTAGCCTCTTCCACAACTTTAATAGCATATTTACCAAATATAATTTTATTCCCTTTTGATGTTTTACCTACAAGTTTTCCTTTAAATTGTTTTTTATATTTTGTTCTTTTTGGAAATAACATTATTTATTAATTATATAATTATTGATTTTTTTTTAAAAAAATCCATAATTTTATACTACAAATACCTGATGGAGTTTTAAATTCATTTAAATGATATTTTATATCATATTTTAATGTATTTAAAGGTACTTTTCCTTTTTGATATACTAATTTTTTTTTTCGTTTAGAACCATTTAAACGACCTTTAAATTGTAAACGATATCCGATAAAATTAGAAAATATTTTAAAAAATGCTTCAAAAATATTATTTATATTTTTAATAAATTTTTTATGAGCTTTTTTTCTTTCTAAAGTTTGTCTAATATAATATGAAATCATATTAATATTTTTAGTATATAAAGCGTAACTAAAATTATATATTATTTTTTTTGTATCTTGATTTATTTTATTATTTTTTTTAATAAAACGAAAAATTTTACCAATATTTTTTTTTAATAATTCTAAATCTTTTAATTTAATTCTTTTTATAAAAATTTTAATCGAATGATTTTGATAATAAGAATTTAAATCTTTTATAATTTTATTAAAAGATTTTAAATTTTTTGATTGTTGATTTTCATGTATATATATGTAAATATTTATATTTTTTGATATTTTTACAATATTTAATTTTATTAATTTTAAATTTTTATAATTTAAAATATTTTCAAAATATTTTCGAACATCTAAATCAAAATGTAATAAATTTGAATATTCATTTTTATCAACAATCCATTTTGAATGCCAATTTTCATTTTTATTTAATCGTAAACTGATTGGTATTACTTTTTGACCCATAATTTATTTTTTTTTTTTATAAATATGTTTTTTACGTGTATTAACAAATTCCCCAAATTTAAATCCAATCATTTTTTCTGTTATTTTAATATTTACAAAATTTTTCCCATTATAAACATTAACAAAATGATCGATATATTCAGGTAATATTGTTAAATTTTTATTATATATTTTAATCCATTGTTTTTTTTTTAATAAATGTACTTTAAAAAAAGGACCTTTATATTTACTTCTTGACATAATTTTTTATTGAATAATTATTTTTTTTTTTTTTTTTCTAGTAGGTTGACCTTTAGTTATTTTACCTTGAGGTGATACAGAAGGTCTACCGCCACTAGTTTTACCTTCACCTCCACCATGTGGGTGATCAACAGGATTTTTAGCTACCCCTCTTACTACTGGTCTTCTATTTAACCATCGAGTACGACCAGCTTTTCCTATTTTTATTTTATTATGATTAATATTCGAAACAATACCTAATGTAGCATAACAAGATAATAAAATAAATTTTAATTCACCTGAACTTAATCTTATTTTTGCATATTTATTGTTTATTTTTTGAATTAATTGTGCAGAAGTTCCTGCACTACGAATTAATTTTCCATGACCATTAGGATGTAAACTTATATTATGGATTAAACTACCTATAGGTATATTTTTTAATGGTAAAGCATTTCCTATTTTTAATTCTGCTTCTGGAGAACTTTGAATATATTGATTTAATTTTATGCCTTCTGGAGCTAAAATAAATTTTTCATTCGAATTGTTTTTAATTAAAGCAATATTTGCTGATCTATTTGGGTCGTATAAAATTTTTTCTACAAAACCTTCTATTTTTTTTGACCTATTAAAACTAATTATTCGATATAAGCGTTTATGACCTCCACCTCGATGTCTCACGGTAATTTTACCTTGATTATTTCGACCATTTGCTCTTTGAAAACCTTTAGTTAATTTTTTAATTTTAAAAGTTTTACTTAATTCATTTTTTTTTAATAATATTGTTTGACGTTGTGATGGTGTTATAGGATTTATTTTTTTTTCTGTCATTTTGTATGGTATATAGAGAATATCTATTATGTTATATATTTTTAATAAAACTATTTCAAATTCAAAAAGTATTTTATATTCATTAAAAGTACTTTATGGTATAAATGAATATCAATCTAAAAAAATTTGTAAAAACGTAGGAATTAATCCTCAAATAACTGTTAACAAACTTAAAAATTACCAAGTAAACCGTTTAATAAATTATATAAATAAAAATTTAAAAATAGAACAGGTTTTAAAACAAAGTAAAAAAAATAGATTAAATGAATTATTAGAAATAAAAAGTAATCGTGGAATTCGACAAAGTGTAGGATTACCTGTACGAGGTCAACGTACACATACTAATGCTAAAACAGCTAAAAAATTTAAAAAAGTATTTCTTCAAAAACAAGTTAAATCTAATATTAAAAAAAAAATTAAATTAAGAAAATAATATGATTAAATATAAATATAGAAAAAAAAATAAAAATTTCCTAATTTTAGGAAATTTACATGTTAAATGTAGTTTAAAAAATACAATAATAAGTTTAACAAAAAATAATGGTAATGTTTTAAAGCAATGGTCAACAAAATCTCTAAAAAAAACTAAATTTAAAAAAAATACTCCTTATAATGTTCAATTAATGGTTTATAAAATTAATAAATATATTCAATTAAAAAAAATTCAAAAATTAAATATATTTTTGAGTGGAACAGGTTTAGGTAGATATAATATTTTAAAAAATTTAAAAAAAAAAAAAATAAAAATAGGAGCTATTTTTGATAAAACATCAATACCTTTTAATGGCTGTAGACAAAAAAAAATGAAACGACGTTAATTTTGGATAGGTGATCGAGTGGTTTAAGGTGTCAGTCTTGAAAACTGAAGTATGAATAATACCGTGGGTTCGAATCCCACTCTATCCTAAAGCTAGAGACGGAATCGAACCGTCATTAAAGGATTTGCAGTCCTTTACATTACCATTATGTTATCTAGCCATCATTTTTTAATTTATGAAAAAAAACAATAATTTTTTTATTTATAATAATAAAATAATTTTAACAAACGGATCTTCTTTAAAAATAACATCTATTAAATATTTAAAAAATTATCAATTAAATGTTAAACTTTTTAAAGAATTAAAAAATAATAAAAAAAATATAAATCAAAACTTAAATAAAAATAATTTAAATTTTTTTAAAAAAATATCTATATAAACATATATATGTAAATAAAGATATTTCAAAAAAAAAAATAAATATAATAATAAAAAAGATTTGATTAATAATTTCAGGTGGTGAAATAATATTACTAATTAAAATAAATTTTAAATAAAAAAATTTTCTTAAATTTAGAAAAATTTCAATTTTAAAAATTTTATTAAAAATAATATAAAATAAAATAAAAAAATATATAAAAATAATATATATATATATAAGATATAAAAATAAAATTAAAATAATTATTAAAATTTGGTTCAAAATAAATATTAAATAAATATTTGTTTGATAAATGATCATTTATATTAATAAAAAAAAGTAAAATATTTGGTATTATTTTTATAAAAATTAAATATATAATTATTAAATTTATAAATAAAAAAGAAAAATAAAATTTTAAAAATTTTAAATTTTCATATTTATATAGACCTGAAGATAAAAAAATCCATAATTGTATTATAAATAACTGTAAAGATATTAATGCAGAAATAAAAATAGATATTATTATATTAGTGAAAAAAAATTCTGTAATATTTGTAAAAATAAAATATTTTAGAATATTAAAATTCATTAAATTTTTTATAAATAAGTATATTAATTGATTTGAAAAAAAATAAGAAACTAAAAATAAATAAATAAAAGTAATTATGAATATAATTAGATTATATTTTAATTCAATAAAATGTAGTTGTAAATAATTTTTTATTTTAGTGTGTTTCATTTTAATAGTATATTGAAAAATATAAATAAAGCCTACTTGGTGAAATTGGTAAACACGATAGATTTAAAATCTGTTCCCTCTTCTGGGTTATTGGTTCAAGTCCAATAGTAGGTATTTTATATCAAAGTGGTGAAATTGGTAAACACGTTACACTTAGAATGTAAAGCTGTAAAAGCATTAAGGGTTCGAGTCCCTTCTTTGATAGTTTCTAAAAGAATAGATTTTAAGACGAGATAGAGTAATTGCAACTTATCAGCTCATAATCTGAAGATGTAGGTTCAAATCCTGCTTTCGTCATATTAAAAAAATATGATTCAAATACGAACTAAATTAAAAGTAAACGATAATAGTGGAATCAAGTTAGGTGAATGTATAAAAGTATATAAAAGTAAAGTTGGTAAAATTGGTGATAAAATTCTAATTTCTGCTAAAAAATTACGTTTAAATCAAAAAAAAAAAATGAAAATTAGAAAAGGAGATTTGTTTAAAGCTTTAATTATACATACTTCTTATAATAAAAAAAGTACAATAGGTAATATAATCAAATTTGATAAAAATTCTATAATAATTTTAAATAATCAAAACAAACCTTTAGGAACAAGAATTTTTGGTCCAATTACTTCCGAATTTAGGAAACAAAAAAATTTTAAAATTTTATCTTTATCATCAAATATATTATAATATAATAAATTATGAATAACAATTTAAAAAATCATTATCAAAATGTAATAGTATACGATCTTCTAACTAAGTCTAATATTAAAAATATTTTTGAAATAACTAAAATAACTAAAATTTGTTTAAATATTGGTTTCAAAAATGCAAATATTGAAAAAAAAAAATTAATAAATATTTTAGTACTTTTAAAATTAATTACAAATCAAAAACCTATTGTAACAAAATCTAAAAAAAATAATATTTTTTTAAAAATTAAAAAAAATTCAATTATTGGTTGTAAAGTAACTTTAAGAAAAAAAAATATTTATGAGTTTTTAGAAAAAATTTTAATATTTATAATTCCAAATTTAAATAAAAATATTAATTTAAATTTAGAAAATAAAAATATTTTAAATTTTCAAATTAAAAATATCTTAAATTTTTTTGAATTAAAAAAAGAATTTTTAAAATTTAAAGAAATACCTCCTATTGATGTTTCTATACATACTAATTCTAAAAATAATAAAGAATTATTTAATATTTTAAATTCTTATTTTATTATTAAAAAATAATAAAATAAATGCGAAAATAGCTCAATTGGTAGAGTATAACCTTGCCAAGGTTAGTGTTGAGGGTTCGAGTCCCTTTTTTCGCTAAAAAAGTAAAATGAACCCAAAGGCGGTTTTTGGTATTTCCATTTTTTATTTCCGGGAATAACAATAGTATCGACATTTTACTTATTATAATCAGCCTATGTTAATAATGTATTTATTAAAAAACTTTATTTACTTATTTTTTAAATTAGTAGCTTTATATAAGGCTGTAACAACTTTAAAATTCTTAAAAAAAAAAGTATTATATTTTTTTATTTCTATTTTTATTAATTTTTTTTTTATAGAAACAGCTTTTTGTGAAACTGAAAACATAGACAATGAAACTGAAAATAAATATATAATACAAAAAATAATTTTAATAAGTATTTTAAGTGCTTTTCTTTTCGGCGGTTTTTATTTTTTATCTGATGGATTTACTTTTCCTAATAACAATAATAATTTTTTTTTAACGGAAGAGGATTTAGAAAGAATTAAAAAATTAGAAGAAGCTCAAGCTTTATGGGCTTCACGACCAGAAAATATTGAATATGCAAGAATATGTCCTCAAATATTATATAATTGTGATATACCACCTGGTATGTGGAGAGATATTGAAGTATATTCTTATTTATATTATTAAAATGTGATTATAGATTAATTGGTAAATCCTTTATCTTCCAAGTAAATATTGTGGGTTCGAGTCCCACTAATCACATTTTTGGAGAAATGGCTGAGTGGTTAAAGGCGGCAGACTGTAAATTTGTTGAAATTTTTCTACGTAGGTTCAAATCCTACTTTCTCCATTATTTATTATAATTAGTTCATTTAATTATAAAAAAATAAAAATTTTTTATCTTTTAAGATATTATAAAATATAAGAATAATGTTTTAATATTTTTGTGAAAGATTAATAAATTATATTAAATTTTTAATATAAACATTAAATAGAGTTTGATCCTGGCTCAGAATAAATGCTATTGGTATGCTTAACACATGCAAGTCGAATGTTTTTAAAACATGGCGAACGGGTGAGTAACGCGTGAATAATCTACCTTTTAATTCAGGATAATTATTTTAAATAAAAATACTGAATAATACATAAAGTTTAAAAAACGTTAAAAGATGAGTTTGCGTAAGATTAGGTAGTTGGTAGTTTAAAAGACTACCAAGCCGACTATCTTTAGCTGGTTTGAAAGAATGATCAGCCACATTGGGACTGAGACACGGCCCAAACTTTTTTAAAGGCAGCAGTGGGGAATTTTGGACAATGAGCGAAAGCTTGATCCAGCAATACCAAGTGAGTGAAGAAGGCTAATTAGGTTGTAAAGCTCTTTCATTAAGGAGGAAAATGACAGTACTTAAAGAAGAAGTCCCGGCTAATACCCGTGCCAGCAGCCGCGGTAATACGGGAGGGGCGAGCATTATTCGGAATGATTAGGCGTAAAGGGTTTGTAGGTGGTTTTTTAAGTTGAAAAAAACAAATTAAAGCTCAACTTTATAAATTTTTTCAAAACTGAAAAACTTGAGTATAAATAGAGGATAATGGAATTTCTATTGGAGGGATAAAATATGTTGATAATAGAAGGAAGATCGAGAGCGAAGGCAATTATCTGGGTATATACTGACACTGAGAAACGAAAGCTTGGGGAGCGAACGGGATTAGAGACCCCGGTAGTCCATGCTGTAAACGATGAGTGCTCATATTTAGAATTTTTTAGATATCAAGCTAACGCGTTAAGCACTCCGCCTGAAAAGTATAATCGCAAGATCGAAATTCAAAGGAATTGACGGGAGCCTACACAAGCGGTGGAGCATGTGGTTTAATTCGATAATACGCGCAGAACCTTACCAACTCTTGCAAATTTTATTATAAAATTTTATAATAAAAACAGGCGTTGCATGGCTGTCGTCAGCTCGTGTTGTGAAATGTTTGGTTAAATCCTTTAACGAGCGCAACCCCTATTGTTAGTTGCTATTTTATTTATTTAAATAAAAGCACTCTAACAAAAATGTCAATGATAGGTTGAAGGAAGGTAGGGATGACGTCAAGTCTTCATGGCCCTTATGAGTTGGGCTACACACGTGCTACAATGATAATTACAATGAGAGGCAAGAATGATTCAAAATTGGAGCAAATCTTTAAAAATTATCTTAGTTCGGATTATGGGCTGCAACTCGCCCATATGAAGTTGGAATCGCTAGTAATCGCAGAACAGCATGCTGCGGTGAATATGTTACTAGGCTTTGTACACACCGCCCGTCAAATCAAGGAAGTTAAATATTTTTAAAATAATTTTGTTTTTTTTAAATTTTATAGTTAATTTTTTAATTTTAAATTTTTATATAATTTTTAAAATAGAACAAAGTTGCTAAAAAGTATTTAGTAACTTTGATTAAGTCGTAACAAGGTAGTTGTAGGGGAACCTGTAGCTGGAAGAGCTCTTTTATATTCTTATATTTTATTTTATATAATAAAATATTTTAAATTAATATAAATTAAAAAATTGTTTTATGTCTTATATAATTTTTAAACATTAAAAAAATAAAAATTGTAAATTAAAAAGAAAAATTTTTAAATAAATTTTATGATTATAGACGGAACTCATTTATGAATTTTGAAACTATTTTTTTTTTTTTTTTTCAAGTATAGTTTTAACATCAGCTATATTTGTAATATATTCTACAAATACAATATATTCAGCTTTTTTCTTAATTTTAGTTTTTACTAATTCAACAGGATTATTATTAGTTTCTGAAGTAGAATTCCTTTCTATTATGTTAATAATTATTTATGTTGGTGCTATTACTGTTTTATTTTTATTCGTAATTATGATGTTAGATATTAATATTTTAATTGATAAAAATAAAAATCAAAATTTTGGATATCTTCCTATTATATTTTTAATTAGTTCTATTTTTTTTTTAGAAACATTTTTAATGTTTAGTAAAATATTTACAACAGATTATCATTTTATTCAACAAATTTTCATAAAAAATGAAATTTTTTATAAAAATTTTATAAATGAATTAGATAATATAACTAATATAGAAACTATAGGACATGTT